>BTPG01000002.1:120958950-121003950 GCA_036245525.1 Semisulcospira habei | reverse complement strand
AGAGTTAAACTGATTTGGATTTACGAAATACCTCCTAATACTTCTGGAGAAAATACATCATCTGGACGTGTATACACTTTTTACACTCGCTTGCGTCCGGTTAATGTTCAGCCATTGAACCCACTTAGTCCTGCACCTTTCAAATACGCCAACATCGACCCATTTACATATCATTTACATATCATTACAAGGACAAAGTGAAAAACCACACTCTGTGGACTATGACACACAATACGATCCTCCCGCTGACAGCTTGCAGGGGGTGAAACACAAGCTGCATGTTTATCAAAACCAACAAATTCGGCTGTACACTGGAGATCTTCCGTCAACAGTCCATTTCGTCTGCAATAGGCACAGATCCTCATGAGCCCCTACAGTCGCAGGGGCTTACGATAATCTCTGCTTATTGTCTGTGGAGATATATCAGCGTCACTCACATTTTCAGACAGACTGAGGAGGATATCGGGGGTTGGTTCTACAACTAATACGTTAATCTTCCTGCTGTTTTAATTTTATTTTTTAAAAATATTTATTTGTTCTGTGACCGAGCTGGGCTGGTACACGCAACAGGATACATTATTTTGCTTGCCTTTTTATGCCCAGCAAGCAAAAAGTTTACTGAAATGGATGGATCCATTTTTGAAAGCAGAGAATTAAAGTACATCAACATAATTTTTATTTTTTTATTATTTTTTTAAAATTTATATGTTTATTATCTTTTTTGGCAGAAAGATGTTTTGTGCGTTTGCCACCCTAGTCAAGAAAAATCACAAAAAGAAAGAAACACGCTTAGAAAGCGAAGTGCAACCTGTACTTTCAAATTCAACTTGTCCTGTGGAGCGCGTTTTTTTTCATCTTCGTTTGGGATTTTCTTTGATTTTGTTCCACGCTACACAGCCTCGTATCCGGATGCAGTTTGTCTCGAATGAGTTAATTTTATTTTTTTAGGGAGCAGATTCGGCCGTGCCCTTTTCCGACATATTTACGGTGCACTAGAACCGCAGTGACTCAGCACGAATGAGTCCCTTCACTGCGAGAAGACGCAGAGTGCTTCTGAAATCCGTCACTGTTCATTCAACGCCTGTTAGCCCCAGGAACATGGACACAACAGCCGGGGGCTGATGAGGATCTATGCCTCTTGCAGTTGCATCGTGTTCACGTTTTCTCGGCAGTGAAGGGGTTAACCTGTTTAGCCCCGCCGCACTGCAGCAGGAGAAGGATCGACCGTGATAATTCAAGGGTAGTGCCAGGTTAGCTTGGCGCCATCAGGCGCCAAGCTAATCTGGCACTACCCTTGAATTATCATGGTCAATCCATCTCCTGAAACTGGTACATAGTTGTTCACCGACACCTCCAAAATTTGGTAAATGCGGCATTGGGCTTAAATGAGTTGATATCTCTTTTATTCCCCCGTTATCATCCTTGTGAAATATATCTGGCACTACCCTTGAATTATAATGGTCAAGCCATCTCCTGGAACTTGTACATAACATTAAGCGACACCTCTTAAATTTGGAAAATGCGGCCTTGGGGTTGAATGGGTTAACTCATTCGCGGCAGGCCGCATCCGGATGCAGCTGGCCGCGAATGAGTTAAGATAAGTATATTTTTTCTTCCCCGGCTCTGCATATATTGCGTATGATCCTAGTGAAATGCCATAATAACCCGGTGACAATTGCCGACGGTACAATGAAATCAGACACAACCTTACAATTATTTCAACCTGTTTTTGCCATGGCTAAGTCGGCGTACATTTTAACCCCGTCACCCGCGCCAGCGTGTAAGAAGGATGATCTCTCTATGAAACCGTCGCCGGCAGCGTCTATGAAAATGTGTTGGCCATGACTGTTCGAGGGTTGTGCCAGATCAGCTTGGCGCCTGCAAACGCACCAAACTATTGAAATTAATAATTATGTACTCTTGCACAACGCTAGAACTACGCGTTGCATGGACGAACACTTCACCGCCACCCAACTGAGGTGCGGCAACTGCGGGGGGCTCATGAGGATCTATGCCTCTTGCTGACACCAACGTTGTATCTATGCCGTTCCTTTGACGGCTGGGGTTGTTTGACGTGTAATGCACATCGATTTCAAGATTCAAGATCTTTTCACGGTCTAAACCACAGTCTGCGTCGACTGACAGTGCAAGGGTTAACTCATTCTACCCCAGACAAACCACAGGAAGATAAGAATCGACTATGATAGTTCAAGGGTGATGCCAGAATAGCTTGGCGCCTATGGGCGCCAAGCTATTCTGGCATCACCCTTGAAGTATCATGGTCGATCTGTGTCCTGCACGGAAACGCAGTCTTCAGAGAACAACGGGAAAATTTAATGATTTCGGTGTTGGGGTAGAATGAGTTAAAGCGGCCTGCCCCACGGCGGGCGGTGGCTGGAAAATCTGATTCACCGATACGACGTGTCCTCAATGTTGTCTTGCCTCAAGTAAGAATTTTCTACCCCTCTTTTCACAATCCATGCGAGCAGGCGCACGTAGCAGATGTTGTCTACTGCGGCTGGTGCGAGACGGTGCAACTCTTCTTCGTTCCAAAAGAAGGGCAGAAAAATGAGTTTCATTTTACGCTATTCAAACTTTAAATAGTTGAAGTGAGCTCTTTTGTTCAGCATTAATGTAAGACAAACCAAGAACGTTTATAAAGGATCGGAGGTGCATTACGAAACTATTAACCCTGTAAAGGTCGCTTTTAACTCCTTCGCTGCCAGTGACCACGCATTTCGCGTCTGAAACGAACGCACGCTGACCGACATTGGCGTACAGAACACATATGTCAATGCGACATAAGCACACAGGCGTAACAAGAGACATAAATCCTCATGAGCCCCCGCAGTCACTGCGGGGGCTCATGAGGATTTATCTCTCTTGCAGATGGGTAGCGTTCGCCGTGCCCCGAACTCATTGTGCCCGAGGTACGAAATACCCACATTTTGGAGTTATCCTCTGATGACTGCTTGACAATTCAGGAGACAGATCGACCATGATAGTTCAAGGGTTGTGGCAGAATAGCTTGGCGCCTTCCTTCGAGCTAAAGGTCTTTTGGCCGCCGTAAGGGCGGCCTGAAGACCTTTATCATGTGGCGTCAGCCCGAGGACCTTTTACCTACTGGTAATACAGACAATTCCTGCTGCCGCCGGCTGTTTTTAAACTGACAACTGAACCGGTAAAAATGTACACGATACATGTGCCCTTTTTGTACTTCCTTTAACTCATTCAGCCCTGACACACCACAGCAAGACATGGATCGAGCATGATAGTTCAAGGGTGGTGTCAGAATAGCTTGGCACCCATAGACGCTCGATCTGTCTCTAAAACTGTGATACAGTCCTTCAGAGGGCAACTGCAAAATCTGGGGATTTCGGTCCTCTGGCTGAATGTGTTAAAAACACGACCCAGCTGCCAAGCTAATCTGGCACTGCCCTTGAATTATCATGGTCGATCCATCTCCTGCAACTGGTGTATAGTCATTAGATGACGCCTCCAAAATTTGGGAAATACGGCCGTCGGGCTAAATGAGTTAAAGAAGATTTCAGAAACATAATTTGCGTGCTCTGGCAGGGAAAGAATCAAAACAGTAATGTAATAGTGCAAATACTGTCAACATTTTTGTTGTTCCTATTTAAAAATACTAAGTAGGAACAACTTTGAAAGAGGGCTCGTCGGAGCGCGTTCCGGAGCATGCACACGACGTTTTGGGCGTGCCGCGGGCCCGAAATTCTGGCAGATAAATAACAAGATAAAATGACGTCACGTCTAGCTACGCAAACCTTGCTGGAGAACGTACTTCTGGTGCCAGTGCTGTATGTGTGTATGTGCGTGTGTGTGTGCGTGTGCATGCGTGCGTGTGTGCGTGCGTACGTGTGTGTGTGTGTGTGTGTGTGTGTGTGTGTATGTGTGTGTGTGTGTGTGTGTGTGTGTGTGTGTGTGTGTGTGTGTGTGTGTGTGTCAGTCACAGCGACTAGAGCACGCGTGTGAGGACGGACAAGCTTGAAATTTTATGATATTGTCCCTGAGAGAATAATCATAAATTTGTTTGATTAAGAACACATTAGCTAGAAAATGACCGTTTCACAAAGAACCGGTTGATCCACACTGGAGTCCGTAATTGTTCTTATTTGTACTAAATATTTTGCATATCGCTGGATTAAAGGAAGACATTGAATGAGTTCGTTAACCACCGCATTGTCGTTCAGTCACTCCATTTTCCGAAATTGTGATTGGTCAGCATCTAAAAATCGCAGGGGGTTCAATGCCCCAAAGCCTACCTCCTAGAACATTGCCGTACCTGTAATTTTTAATCAGCTGGCCAATCCGCAGCACGAATCTGTCCTAGGTCTTTCGTCTGAGCGCTTAGATCAGGGCTGTTCGACACCTTACATCATAAATAACTGGAAAACACAAAGATCAAATGGTGGTAAACGATTATGAAATGAAATAAATGTACCTTATTTCAGCATGACTCAAGCGGTGAGCACACTACACAAGTGCTACACAAAATAATGTGTCAATTCAGACTCTGAACTGCAACAGCCCGAAACTTTCCACTGTGCTACATGTCAACATGCATGCTGTTTAGAAAGCAAAAGTTGTTGCCACTTGTGCAGTAAAAGAGAAAGAGAAATAAATAAAGAAAATGTGACTGATCTATGACATTTCAGTTTTTTGCTCAATAGATCGAGTCGTTGTTGAATACGTGTACGAGCTCAGTACTGGTTGGCGAAAGATGCCAACAATACATGCTTCATGTACGAAATCAGACCTACCGTATATCCAGTTGTTTGCCACGCAGTCCTGCGCTCAGAATTTAGGAGTAGTCTATCACTTGAAACCAGTGAGAAAAGTCCGCACCTGATTGCTACATATTCTGACATTGTCACTGGCTGCTTAGAAGCGGCACTGCTGGTAAACGTTTGCAATTATAGCGGCAAAAATCAAGAGCAATTGCACGACCGGGCATGGTAGCCCATTCACAAAGAGTCGCGTCCCCGCGACGGTATTTCCCAGAAAATAGTCTGAAGTCAGAAATATTTGGCGTTTTACTCCTGACGTCAGACACACATTCGAGGCTTCAAATAGTGCGTAATTTAGACTAAATGACAATGGAATTGAGCCGTCTGCGTTGTGTTACTTCTCGGGTTACATCGTGGTGTGTAGTCCTCTGAAGCTGATTATCATACCTCCGCGTCTTCGGCGTGTCGGTCTGATAATCATTTTCATCGGACTACAATACCACGATGTAATCCTCGAAGTAACCAATTGTACTCTTTAGCTTCTTTTGCTGATAATTAAATATTTTTGGGAAAAAAATTCACGTTTTTGAGATTAATTTCACGAATTATTTTGGATTAATCTTGAAACAATTAAATCTTTTTCACGAAAAAAGCAATCTTCTCATTAATAATCGCATGATTTTTCATAAACGGTATTTACATAACTCACTCTACCCCAGACACCCCACAGCAAGATAAGGTTCGACCATGATAGTTCAAGGGTGATGCCAGAATAGCTTGGCGCCTATGGGCGCCAAGCTATTCTGGCATCACCCTTGAACTATCATGTTCGATCTATGTCCTGCACTACAATGCAGTCTTCAGAGGACAACGGCAAAATTTGGGGATTTCGGTGTTGGGGTAGAAAGAGATAAGCCTACAGTTTGTCTCGGCTATCGGGTACAATCTTAGGCTACTGTGCGTACGTAGTATTTCTGAAATCTCTGTTCATTTAACGACTAAAAGCCACAACCGTCCAAGGAACATTGATGCAAATTGGTCTCAATAAGAGACATAGATCACCAAGCGCGGTGATCTCATAGGATCTATGTCTCTTGCAGAAGGATCGTGTTCACTTTTTCTCGGCAGTCAAGGGGTTAACGGTCAGTGTAAACAAAATAAACTCCTACAATTTCAGTCAAGTACATTGGAATATGAGAAGATATGTCATATCTACTGTTTGTATTGTTTAAAAGAAAAATGAATCAGATTTGTGTTCAGTAGGGCCTACGCTGCTTAATGTACCTATCCCAAATACACACGTACAAGGGCGCCAAAAAATAAAAATAAAATACACCTTCATAATGACGGTGGTTTTTTTTTTTTTGTTTGTTTGTTTGTTTTTTTGGGTTTTTTTTTTGGAGCGCGTGTCACCAAAAGGTTCAAGAACTATCAAGATATTAGGCGGCGCCCTTACTTCATACGCTGTCATGACTGACCCAACTCCGGAGATACGCGCCAAGTGTATATGGAGCGATATAGCGAAACTATGGAGGATCCACAAGGTCACATCGGGTCAAGCAAGGTTAGGTAACTCTACTCAGTCCACTCGCAGGTGCTATTTTTGCAGCCGTCAAAACCTTTTCCCCATTAACCCGCCTCTTTCCACGACACTGGCAAGTGTTACTTTAATACTGGCTACTGATACCTTCATGGTTTCAAAACTAAAGATAGCAACAGCTCAAGGGTTGTGCCTGATTAGCTTGGCGCCTGCATGCGCCAAGCTAATCAGGCACTACTCTTGAGCTCGCTCGTTCGAGTCATCTCGCAATCTTGGCCCCTGGAAGCGAGAGAGGCGGCCATTGTATTATACCCTGACTGAGGTGTCTGTCTCTTCTACGCTGTGATTTATTCCAGTCTGTCACGCAACCACGTAATTTGGCGTTTGTAATCAGAGGGGCGATAGACATAGTATGGGGAGAGGCGCGCTTTGCTCGGTCAGGTCATTGTGAAGTGCAGAATGGGAGTGGGATATGAAGGGGGGGGGGGGGGGGAGGGGGGGAGGGTATTGCGACCGATTCTTCTTCTTCCATAAAGAGTCGGGCTACAAGAGCCTGACTATTTATAGAAGTGGAGGTGTGTGTGTGTGTGTGTGTGTGTGGGGGTCCAATCACGCATTCAAGACCATTTACGGATCACGAAAACCTTATTTCGGCCTTTCACGTTTCACGACGACCAGTTCTTTCACGGATCACGAGGATGAACAGATTGCCATCACAAGTCACGAGAACTGAAATCACGAATCACGATTTTAGGGCATACCCCCCCCCCCTCCCCCGTCCCCGACCTCTACGCCCACTGAACTCTACGTCCTACAGGCTACACAATTGTGAGGTTTCGTCTGCAACGAATGATACCGACAACGAACGATACCGACAACAGGCGAGACAGTCAAGGAACGATACCGACAAAGGACAAGACCGACAACGACGATACCGACAACGACGATACCGACAACGACGATACCGACAAGGGACGAGACCGGCGAAATCATGGCGGACAACTAGTGACCAGGTTGTAACTAGAGCATAGGCAACACATTCCAAGCATCTCCAACAAGCATAGATTTTCATGAGCCCGGAGGGCTCATGAGGATCTATGCCTCTTGGAGATATTTGGAGTGTTGTCTATGCTTAATGTACAACGTGTTTGTCAACCGCGATTTCGCTTTCGATCTTTGTCGGTAGTCGTTCGTTGCAAACGAAACTTCACTAATGTACTCACTAGTGACCTTGGGTCTACACGTTCAAAAGTATCCGTGACTCCCCCATCCTCTTTTAAATTATCAGCCATCCTGTCTGTCTGGTCGCAGACACATATATACAGACACCGTATCCCTGCATTCAGCTGAATAACCTAGTACAAAAAGACAATAAAAAGGAGCATGAAATAAGTATTTTCCATTGATGAAATGGTTGGTTGGATGTTGGCTGGTTGGTTGGTTGACTGGTTGGTTGGTTGGTCTTAAACATATGTTTTTTAAAAAAATCAAACCTACGTGGTTAGGCGCTATAAAAAGCTTTGTTGTTATTGTATTTTAATTCTTTTCAATACAATGATTTCACAAGCAGAATACACAAGCTAATCTTCGAAAAACATACAAAAAGGTCTGAATGTGACATTTGCGTCGTCTATTGCGTGGGATAAAGACTTCAAAAAGTTAATCTCCATATCCGACTGACATTCGAGTTGTCTTCGCATTAAAAAGAGTTGTCTCCCGTAAAGGACACAAAAAATACCGCCGGCAGAGGCCGCGAAGGTTGCCATAACTTCCTTTTATGGCATTTGCAAACTTCCCACTGACACGGAACTCGATTGAAACCTGCGCATCTGCAAGAGACACAGATCCTCATGAGCCCCTGCCTTCTGCAGGGTCACATGGGGATCCGGCTATGTCTCTTGCCGGCAAGGACGAACTTGCGTCTGCGTTCGTCAGACGTAGGAGGTGATGGGTAGTTCGGAGTAGGACTGATGAAACGAAGCGCCTGCTTTTCAGACCCCGTCGCGTCTACATCAAAATCGATTTTGTCGATACCGAGGAGATGTTTTTTTCTTTTCAAATCTCTCTCTCTCTCTCTCTCTCTCTCTCTCTCTCTCTCTCTCTCTCTCTCTCTCTCTCTCTCTCTCTCTCTCTGTGAGACTGTGCGTGGTGAGACTGTGCGTGTCGGCTTGACCTAACATTTTTATTCCCAGCGCCAGAATCTTCAAGAGTCATCAGTCTTCGAGAATGACCATCACTCAGTCTGTGTCGTACACGTGGAAAAAAAGCTTGATCGATCGGGATGGTCGCCAAGGGTAGTGCCTGATTAGCTTGGCGCCTCTTCGGGCGACGAGCTAATCGGGCACTGCCCTTGGGCTGCCTATGCCAATTTGTCTCCGTCCTGCAGCTGGGACAGGAGTGGGAAAAAAGAAGACGTAGCAATGTCGTTCAGACATAACAAGGCGCATTGGGGGTATCTCAGTCCTTTTGGAAGCCTCACTGTTTTCAAGCAAATGACTATCCCAGGTTGAGAAATGCAAACCAATATCTTGTCCATGCAGTCATTAGGCTGTCGGCTCATTGGAACTTGGGTTTCACGTCAGCGCTAACAGACAGACTGCAGATGGCCCGGTAACAGGCGGGTTATCGGGAACAGGGGCCGGTTGCATGTGAGCTTAGTCCTGCACCAGTCACTAAGCAAGGTGCGTCGCTATAGCGGCGCACCTTGCTTAGTGGCTGGTGCAGGATTAAGTTCGCTCGTGTAACTGGCCCCAGGTGCCGCCATTCCCCATGAAGTACAACCTGAGCAGTGGTAAATTCAGGCGCTCGACAACTGTGCCAGGATTTACCATTGACAACAACCACCGATTTACCAAGGTAACGGACATGATACAAAAGGAGCTAAAGGCCAGTTGCATGAGTTATAACTTAATCCTGCGCCAGCCACTAAGCAAGGTGCTCGACTGAGCTTTTCCCCCTGGATTACAAGGGCCAGAACCAGGATTCGAATCCACGGCCCAGCTGTTCTTTTCATTCCTCTACGGTCCTGTCGCATGACCGCCCGAGGTATATAGTGATAGCCATTCAGGTAAATCAAACGACTTATTCAACAATGAATTAAAATTTAATTATCTCATCTAAGGTCTACCGCATAAATCTACATTCTATTAAATTTTGTGTCAGCCTCTAGAGGTATTGTGTCTAAATGATCTTTGACCTGCCTGAGGAGTGACAAGACGAAGTGCAGTTCAGCATCGAGTGATCAAAAAAACGCTCAGCGTTTTGCATCTGTTCTCCCGTGCTTTCGACGTCGCAATGCATGTCAACGCAAACTAGAGGACCGGGCATACATGCACCGATCGATTTTTAGAAATCACAGCAAATTTTTTACCGCCGTCTTCCTCACGTCCAGTGCCCGTTGTGGGAGATGGATGAGCTGATTGACGAATGAGAGCTCAAGGGTAGTCACCCTGATCAGCTTGGCGCCTTTGGCGCCCAGCTGATCAGGCGACTACCCTTGAGATACCATGATCGATTCACACCTACGATCTGTAGTTTGTATCTTCATTCTTAGAAAACAACTGCAGAATTTGAAAATTTTGGTTCAAGATGTGAAAGCATCTTTGCAGGTTGTTTATCTTGTCGTCTGCTTGAGGCGCAGGTCACCGTGACCTTATCACGCAGTTACGTCCCCTGTGGAGATTTTTTCCCCCTCTTAAACTTTTCTTTTTTCCTTGAAAGTATTTCATTGCCGGCGTGATTCTTCTCGTACAAATAAAATCGACAAGAAATATTTCGATAATCTATCAAAATATTTCTTGCCCATTTTAATTCTGACCGCAGGGTGTACATCCCGGACGGCTCCCAAGCGTCCAAAAAGAAAAGAAAAAAAAAAAAAAAGGTTTTACGTCAGAAGGACAAAATGAAACTTCAGTTCTGCTTAGCCTGAGTTTAACGACAGCGTTAACAGAACACAAAAAAGTCTGGTAGAACTTTTAAATAATTCTAGCTTGAAGCAATGCGCACCCGAATGAAGCACAGAGAGAGAGAGAGAGAGAGAGAGAGAGAGAGAGAGAGAGAGAGAGAGAGAGAGAGAGAGAGAGAGAGAGAGAGAGAGAGAGATCTTAGCATTGAGTTATATTATAAATATGAGAAATGCGCATTGAGTTATATTGTAAATATATATATGAGAAATGCGCCATATAAATACCATGTAATAATAATAATTAGCATGTTAGTGTGTTAGTATGCGCGTGTTTGTGTGTGTGTGTGTGTGTGAATGTTTGTTTGTGTTTGTGTGTGTGTGTGTGTGTGTGTGTGTGTGTGTGTGTGTGTGTGTGTGTGTGTGTGTGTGTGTGTGTGTGTGTGTGTGTGTGTGTGTGTAATAACATAACCTGACATACCATAATGTGACATATAGAATTTGAGGTTAGAAATTGTGCACACATACGCAGGAAACAAGTCCAACAAAACGCATGAGAAAGATGAGAAGAACTGAGAATATGTTTACAGATTTAAGAAAATATATAAAGCGACAGCACAACACATTTGGCAGAGTATTGATAGAAAATAAGTACTTTTTTGGAGTCACACATTTCTAGACTACAAGAAGGTATACAGCACATCTCCCTTACTATTACGTAAATGATCTACAGTGAGCTAGGCTGTGATTCTGGACGTTTAAGCTCTAGGCCATAAGGTCCAAAATCACAGACCAGCAGAAATATATCTGGGGCCAGTTGCATGAGCGAGCTTATTCCTGCACCAGCCACTAAGCAAGGTGAGCCGCATGCAACTGGCCCCTGAACCTGCGACAGCATGTTCAACCAAATAACGAACGTACGTTTCGTGTCCAGCACTGAATAAGTGTTGCAACTAGCTCATCCTTTTAGACTGTCGACACCTACAGCAGAAGATCGATGGTGTTCGCAACTAACAACGAAGAAAACATTTTGGTCAGAATAATCGTGTGAAACGAGGCTTTCGTCAGTTCACAAGGCCGTTAAGAGCATTTTCTGTTGAGCAACAAGGGTCATTTACATGAGTGAGCGTAGTCCTGCGCCAGCCACTAAGCAAGATTCTCCGCTATAGCGGCGCTGGCGCAGAACTAAGATCAGTATCGGAGCACCTTGCTTAGTGGCTGGCGCAGGACTAAGCTCACTGTCGGAGCACTTTGCTTAGTAACTGGCGCAGGACTAAGCTCACTCATGCAACTGGCCCCCGGAACGAGTTTTTCCGACGTCAGAAAATGGAAAAAAAAATTAAAGGAGGCGACCACATCAAAATATGATTTGGCGCCAAAATGTCACTTGCAAGCACCGTCCAGACGGACTGCCGATGACAGTTCCAGCGTAGTGCGAGATTAGATTGGCGCCTGTAGGCGCCAATCTAATCTGGCACTACGCTAGAACGGGCTATCACGGTCGACCCATCTCCTGCAGCGTGTACGCTCACGAGAGAGAACGTCCTTTAAGTTTGGGAAATCGGTCAAAAGATAAACAAGTTAAAACGATGGATACACAGGGATACGCCAGGACTGTTAATGCCACACAGAAAGATCAAACATTATTTTTGTGTAGCGATATTCGGGCTTCAAACGATATTTTTTGGGCGCATGGGGGTAAAACCTCTTTGAGCGCGAAAACTAAAAAGGCCTGTCGGACGAACATCAAAGACTATTAGCGATAAATGATTTTTGTATTAGGCATTTCACAAGCAGCGTCGGGTCAAAGTTCCTATTAGTCAGACGTGCGCACGTGTCTGTCATGCTGATTCTGTTGCAAGCCTTTTATGCAGCGCAAGTGTATTAACCCCCTGTGCATTCATGGCTGCATACACAAGGGGGTTAATGAGGATCCAAGGCACATCTGGACGGAAGCTTGAAACGTATTAAACATGGTTATAATTAGTCTTTCTCAAAGCTGTGTTACCAGATCTTTCAGCAGAGTTCAGTGCGTTCATGATGGGATGTCTTCGATACGAAAGCCCATATAATAATACTCCGTGCATTTTGTTCTGAATGCTACTAGACTGTTACCCTCTTTCCTGCCAAAGGACACATATTTTGTTTCTGAAATTTGTGTTGACTTAACGACCAAAAGCCACAACTGGCCAAAGAACGTGGACACGAAGTGGTCTCAGCAAACTGCATAGATCCTCATGAGCCCCCGCAGTCTCGGGAACTCATGAGGTTCTATGCCTCTTGCGTTTCGATCGCGTTCACTTTTTCTCGGCAGTGAAGGGGTTAAAGCCGCAACAGGCTTACGTAACGCGCACGAAGGTCAACAGCAGCATAATATAGGCCAGGCAAAACAACGGGCTCGTTGGGGAGCTGGGTGGCTCGGTGGTACAGCGTTCGACTCTCGTCAGAAAGGTCGTGGGTTCGAAGCCTATAGGCGCCAAGCTATTCTGCCACCACCCTTGAAGTATCATGGCCGAGCCATATCTTGCTGTGGTGTTTCGCGGGCAGAATGAGTTAAGGCGTGTGCCAATAACGCGGTCAGACTTCAAGATGGCTTTCAGGTATCGCGATGTAAAGAGGCTGGCCTGTACTTTTGTATCCTTCACAGTGACCGTCACACATGAGACCTAAGTGTGACCATGATGCGACCATTGCATTTCGGTTCTGTTTTAGGTTGCCTGAAGAGCTCTGTAACCAAATTGCGACGGTTGCAAAACCGATTGGTGACGTTGCAAAGAGGCGGAAAAGCCATCTCAAAGTCAAAGTGAGTTTGAAATGAAACGTCGCAGCGACGCTTCATGCTACTACTGTTCTAGTGTTGTCATTGAAACCATACCTGCGTTTCCGCGTGACAGTTTCTTGTAAACTATATATATATATATATATATATATATATATATATATATATATATATATATATATATATATATATATATATATTATATATATATATATATATATATATATATATATATATATAATATATATATATATATATATATATATATATATATATATATATATATATCTTGACTTGACTTCGCGAACGAAGATTTTATAGGAGTTGCCCACGACGTCTGCAGGCTTGTTCGTGGCTGCGGAGGCCAATCCGAGACAGGCAGGTTCGACCGCAGTGGCTGCAGGGGAAGGTATGGCCAGGGTTCTGAGCTGCGGCATCTCTGTTATATATATATATAAAATAGGAAGGACTAAACAAGTTCGTGTTCTTTCCAGTAGGTTTTTATTTCACATGTAAAAGTGATTGTCGTACACCGACAATGAATACTGATTCAGGAAGTCCGTACAAAACATGCACAAGTAATACTCACAGTGTGAATAACACAAATAACAATACAATAACATAATGCAATAATGAAAATATGACAGACAGTTTCAAAAAGAGATAAGGTGAGTTGAAGATTCTGAGGCAATATGTAATAAGTGGGGGAAAAAAACACATTCACAGACATACACACACACATAAAGAATTTTCTGTGCTCAGATCATTTGCACGAGTGAGCTTAGTGCTGCGCCAGCCACTAAGCAAGGTGCTCCGCAACAGCGGAGCACCTTGCTTAGTGGCTGGCGCAGGACTAAGCTCACCCATGCAGCTGGCCCCTGGTCCGTGATTTCGAACCTAAGGGCCTCTGCCCGTAAGGTCCAAAATCACAGAGCAGCACGCATTGACACGAACACTACCACACTCTGAAGAGGTCTGTGCAACATATATGAATCTTGATACATGACTAGGAAGGTGCACACGAACTGACCCGTCCCGAGAGCAAAAGGCCTTTGGGCCGACGTCGGCTTTAGTAGTAGCAGTAGTAGTTGAGTAGTAGTAGTAGTAGTAGTAGTAGTACTGGTAGTGGGCCGATGTCGGCCCGAGGACCTTTTAGCTCACTGGAACAAGGGTTCCCGGACAGTAAATTGTTCGTCAGTGAGCGGTCATACCTCACCAACGCCGCCCCCTTTTATTTATTTGTTTATTTATTTATTTATTTATTTATTTATTTATTTATTTATTACTGGAAAGCACCAGTTATTCGTCATCGAGAGTCTGTGCGTCAAACAAATAAAGTAAAGAGGAGAGTTAACCACTTAACTACTGAGGCAGGACGGATGCTACCTATCTGCAAGAGACATAAATCCTCATGAGTCTCCGCAGTCGCGGGGGCGCATGAGGATTTATGTCTCTTGTTAGTCCTACCTTCATTTTGCCTTCGTTTAGGTCCCATTTCATTTGTGTTCTTCACACGAATGTCGGACAGCGTGCAATGGTTTCGGACGCGAAATCCGCGTCCACTGGCAGTCAAAGGGTGAAATTGTGACTTGATTGTATCTCATGGGGAACATGCGTGATAGTACACAGTTTTAGATTATTATATTTTTCTCTCCCGTTATCAGTTTGGCTGGCGCGTCAATTTCCCGCAAAAATGAAATTTATAAAAGATTCTAAACGTGTTACACTGAACTACTGGTAAGCAATTTGTAACTCAAAGCATTCAGTTTTACTGTTTATATTCGCATTGTTTTGTTCGAAAAAATAATGTGCAGGTACTGCTGCGGGTTTATTTTTGTGCTACTGGTCTGTGAGGACAATAAGCACACACAGAAATCCTCAGCGGTAACTGAATCATGAATGAATGCCCCAGTGCGCAAAGGCCATCGGGCCGACGTCAGCCGCCGTTGGCCCGCGCACGACTGTGCGCGGGCCAACTGCGTCCGACGTCGTCCCAGTGGCCTTTTGCGCGTTGGGGTCAGGGCGCATGCTACGAAGGCTGTTTAGTCTTGAGAGCGGAAGTACAACAATTTTGGGGGGTAAAAGGTAAGACTTACATGCGTGCGTTGGTCTTACGATTTGTACCTCAGGGCTCTAGGCCGTACAGTTCAAACTCACAGACCGTCACACGTACACTGCGAGAAGAAATAAAAGACATTACTACAGCACCGTGCAGAAAACAAACAACAAAAACTACAAAAGAATCTCACAAATGTGTACTCAGTGGGTTTTTTCCTTGCGGCTGTATGTGTGAACCATGCGGCCCAACATCGTAGATGAGCATAACAAAATAAAGGGAACAGAAATAAATCAATTGATGTATATACAACCATTTAACTCGTTGACTCCCAGAATTAATTGTAATTTAGATCTGGCAGTCAAAAGGGTTAATACGCTGTCACATTCTTAACCCATTTAACACCACGGCAGCATTTCCCACATTTTGGAGGTCACCGTGGATAATTCAAGGATGGTGCCAGATTAGCTCGGCGCCATTAGGCGCCAAGCTAATCTGGCACCATCCTTAAATTATCACGGTCGATCCATCTCCTGCTGTAGTGCATCGGGGGGCTAAATGGGTTAAACCACCAGCTAAATTCCGTCAGACTACACACACATAACACAAGCAAATAAGAAAGTATACTACCTGTGCACAGTTAGATTAAACCCTTCACTGCCGACAAAAAGCGATGACCATTCGACTATCAGAGACATAGAACCTCAAGAGTTCCCACAGATGTGGGGGCTCATCAAGTTCTAATAGACGTTGCTCCTAAATAATAATAATAATAATAATAATAATAAGCGCATTAAATAGGCGCTTTATCCCAATTGAAAATCGGCTCAAAGCGCCGCCGCGAACTGAACCCAACAAGCACGCTCACGTGAATCACGCGCATTCACTCACACACTGTACATAAACACAGAACATTCACGTGGTGCTAAGGCAAGCTCAAGCGAGCTACTGTAGTTTTTGGAAATTCAAAATCGTTTGTATTTGAAATTTGATTAAGTGGGCTGAAACTGATACCAAAGTGGAATCAGAAGTAAGTCAAAACTGCAAGTATTTTGCAGTGAAAATAGTGCATTAAAGCCCTAACAACCATGCGATACCGGGCTGTTTTCGTCGAAACTAGTGCAAATTGTCACCTGCTTCCAATGTTCGTCTATTGCTGGGCCTGTTTCTTGCTAGATCTTGTTAGAACTGTTTGGTTTTTTGTTTTTTTTTTAATTTTTTTTTTACCCATGTTCTTTAGACGGAGGAGGTTCTTTGATGTTGAAATAACAAAGACACACAATTTGCGGCCATTGAGAGTGAAGGGGTAAAGGAGGTGGGAGAGGGGGGGGGGTGCGGGTGTATGTTCACGTCTTTATTACAAAAATGTGACATAAAATACTGTTACGTGGTATTCAATTGTGGAGTTTTGTCACAGTGACGTAGGAAATGACGTAAGAGGTAGGACGTCAGAAAGTACACAGACAATTTCCCTTCTCCGCCCCCCCCCCCACCCGCCCCCCTTCCCCTTTCCACCTCCCTCCATAAAAACAAACAGGGAATAGCGACAGGGGAATGACGATTAAAAATCAGTACATAACATATATAGTAAAAGGAAAATAGTGCAGTTGACGTAAAATCCCAAACGGGAATACAAATCTATAAATGGCTTGTCGCGTGAAATCAGAAACATTTAAATCAACATAACAAAAATGCATCTCACAAAAAAAAGTCAGAAAGAAAAAGCAAAATTAATTACACTTAAATTATCATAACCAAAAAAATGCATCTTAGAAGAAGAAAATAAAAAGGTCAGAAACAGCTACAGGAGGTAATTACTGTACGGCTTCCTGTGGCCAGTTCAGCTGACGGACCAGCCCGCCCTTGGGTTTGGCGTATTTGCCATATTTCTCCAAGGCGAGGTCGCGTTCAGTGGAGCGCCACCCGATCTGTCGCGACGTCGTCTGCGGAAAGGGCCGCGGGGACGGATGCACCTGCAGGCATATACACCATTGAACGCATTAACTTATATGAAACTGGGACTGCACATTGTCGCCAACCCACAGTGGGCATTATATACTGACGAGCCAAAAGAAACGCGGCATTTTTGGAATCATCGGAAACACTTCACTGTTTCGATTGATGCCACAAATGTCGCATTTCTTTTGCTCGTCAGTATAGTTCTTTAATTGTTTAAACCCTGACACAATACAAGAATTAGTCTACCATGATAGTTCCGATCTGCCATGATAGTTCAAGGGTGGTGCCAGAATAGCTTGGCGCCTCTAGGCGCCAAGCTATTCTCCCAACACTCTCGAACTGACAAGGTCGAAATGTATTCTGAAAAGTCTTCTGGGGGAAAATGTCTTCTGAACGTAAGACTTGTATTAGTGATGTTGTGAACTGACATACTGGAACAAGAAATGGGTCGACTGTGACAGCTCAAGGGTGTCGACAGAAAAAGAAAACATTGGCGGCTGTTTATCTTACAGTCTCATAGTGCCTTTATAACAAGTATATCAAAAGAAACGCTCAGTCCGGGGTTTAACGTCCACAGCGCCGAAGTGATGATGGACGGCCCTGAGGGGCAGGTTAACCCATTCAGCCCTGACGCACTACAGCAGGAGATGGGTCGACCATGATAATTCAAGAGTAGTGCCAGATTAGCTTGGCGCCTGTCGGCGCCAAGCTAATATGCACTGCCCTTGAATTATCATGGTCGATCCATCTCATGCAGCAGGTGTATAGTCATTGGATGACGCCTTCAAAATTTGGGAAATACGTGCGCCGGGCTGAATGAGTTAAGAGGGACATGCAGAGACAGCTATTGCCTGCGGAGTATGACCTGAACACTGATCAATTCAGGCGAGCTGCCACTGTGCCAGTTTGATTTACCAGGACCTTTCAACCAATCAAAATGAACATTTTGTCTTCCACGTCCTTCCTCCTCTGCATCCAAAAGGAGGCCATGCCAAGATATCGTGTGCTGGTTTTCCACATTGGCAGCTGACGGCCTCCACCATTAAAATTCAAAATGAAAAGCACACCTCACTGCCGTTTTATAACCATCGAGAAATGAGCCGCGCAATAGCAACATGTATTACCTGGGGATCAGTTGGTGATGTCTGGAATTGCAATAAGAATGTGCACGGTGCCTACGTGTGTGTGTGTGTGTGTGTGTGTGTGTGTGTGTGTGTGTGTGTGTGTGTGTGTGTGTGTGTGTGTGTGCGTGCGTGCGTGCGTGCGTGCGTGCGTGCGTGCGTGTGCGTACGTGCGTGTGTGTGCCTAAGAGAGAGAGAGAGAGAGAGAGAGAGAGAGAGAGAGAGAGAGAGAGAGAGAGAGAGAGAGAGAGAAATGAAATGAAGTGAAGCGAAATGAAATGAAATGAAATGAAACTGTATTTCTCAACGGATGAAGTAATTAGCACATGTGCCATTTTTTCGTTGCTACTCTACAAACACAGGGTAATAATTGTAATAGTACCAGATTACACAAAAGTTAAGATTAGGAGACATTAAACATGAAAAGACATTAAATAAAATTCATTCATTCCTTCGGTCAAACAAAACAAACAAACAAAATACAAAAAAAAAAAAAAAAAAAAAAAACCCAATATATATATATCAGCAAAAAGTGGAACTTTGTGAAGTGAAAAACTTTTGTCAAGTTGCTTGCAAAAAAGCAGAAATTCTATTTACAGATGAAAAGAATTGCAAAATGGCCTCCTACGTTGTTCTCGAATTCAAGCGAAGTTTAAAAAAAAAGTGTTTTGTGTGGAACTGCGCAGTATGGGTCACAAGGTACAACGCACCACTCGCACCGCGTTAACCCATGGGCTGTCGGTAGCGCTTTCTGTTGCAATGACTCCTGCAAGAGGTAAAGAACCTCCTGAGTCCCAGCCCCCTTTGCTGCTGTGTGCATTTGCCTGACACCCGGCCTCCTCCGCCTTAGGCACACCGCATACTGAATCAATGAATCCATGAAACTTTATTTTACAACGGTAGAATTGTTAACACGATCAAGGGCCGCGCCATTTGTCTGAGAACATTCATGCTGGAGATAATTGCCAACTATTAACCCTGGAGCAGGTCGTGTTAACCCTTCATTACTAATGGCTAGAAGCTGTATCTAATTTTGAAACCATCTCAATTGCATCGCCTGATACCCGACCTCCTCCGATGAGGGCACACAGCAATAAACCAGGCCGGCAAAAGGCATAAATCCTCATGAGCCCCCGCAGTCGCGGGGGCTCATGAGGATTTATGCCTTTTGCGTTAGAGAGTCGTTGGTTCTGTTCCTGCACTGACGAAGCTACAGTTAGTATTGGGCGTGTGTCGACAGTGTTGTTGCTTAGTGACTATTTTACATCAGTTAATGTCGCCTCTTCAGAAAGCGACTCGTCTCGAGTTTCAGTGAAAACTGTCGTGTCACATTGCAATGACAGCAGGCAATCAGTCAATGCAACTCCAGAATTCGCATTAATATCAAGACGAATTTCCACGATCTACATTTCACAAACGAAACGCGCAAATTCTATTTTGTGAATGTTTGTACTCAACATTGTTAGGACAGAAACGGAATTTGTATCTGCAAATCTATTACATCAGCATGAATTTTTTTTTTCTGAAACAAAATATGTTGGCGAATGATCAGAAAAGGCCGATGGACATGTCTTTCAAAGCCAAATATGAAAATCAGAAAATTCCGGTTTTTGCACAGTTAATGATACCATTACGTACGTACTTCAGGTTTTGCTTTTTCATTGGCGATGAACTTAACTCATTCTGCCCGCGACACACCACAGCAAGATATGGCTCGACCATGATAGTTCGACGGGTGGTAGCAGAATAGCTTGGCGCCAAGCTATTCTGCCACCACCCTTCGAACTTTCATGGTCGATCTAGCTCCTGAATTGTAATGCAGTCCTCAGAGGATAACTCCAACATGTCAATTTCGTACCTTGATCACAATGAGTTAATACGTCGGTATTATTTTTTTTAGCAGTTACTATTGTTGTTGCAGGCTTTTGAATTCTGGTTTTGATGCTGTTGTCTAAGCATTTCAGAACCTTATTGCAGTTCTGATGACGTAATTGTCATTTTTTAAAACACTTTATCGATGCGTTATCCCCATTACATCCTGAGCCTGAAAGTTTTCAAATTTGCTAACGTGCTATGAAGGCTCATTACAGATTAGAAGACAGATCAACCATTTTAGTTCAAGGGTGGTGCCGGAAGTTGGCACCTCCTGGCGACAAGCTATTCTGGCACTACCCTAGAACTGTCATAGTAAAATTTATTTCATGAAAAAGTGTATCAGGCGTACCAGGATGGAAAGGGTTATTATTTGCTAATGGTGTTGTGAATTATTATGCGCTGATGTTTTGTCTGTTTTTAGCAAATGATAATGTGTCTGCTGTTGCTATTTGCATACTATGTCGGCTTACTGAGTATCAAAAACACGCACTTTGATGTCTCTTTCCATCACAGGGCAGAAATCTCATACATGTAGTTATTTTCTGTCCATGTTTTCGTCACGTTTTGTCGATATTGTTGCAATAACTTTGGTAATGACAGGGGCGGATCCATAGGGTGTCTCGACTGGGGTGTCCAAACTGTGTCATACAAAACAAATCCAGACCAAACCAGTGACTATCAGGAGTGCATAATGTGCACACACACACACACACACACACACACACACACACACACACACACACACACACACACACACACACACACACACACGCGCGCGCGCGCGCGCGCGCACGCACGCACGCACACACACACACACACACACACACACACAAAATCCTATCAGAAAGAAACGCGCTTAGAAAAAAAAACTTTACTAATAAGTTGCGTTGAAATTATTCTTTCTTGGTGCTTTTCTTTTGGGGATTTTCTTTAAAATTAAAACCGTTCTCTCTACGCGTGTTTTTTTTTTTTAAATTATTATTATTTTGTTTTATTTTGTTTTGTTTTGTTGGGGTTTTCTAGACATGCTTAGTTTTCAGAGCTTAAGATTTTTCCTTGTTTACTAAACTTTTCCTCTTTTATCTCGGGATACAGCTCCGCTTTTGGCACATATCTACAAGCACTTGTCATCCCCCCTCCCCCCCCCCCCCACCTCCCAAATAAAACAAGATTAATCAGGCACTTCTGATTCTTAAATGGTGTTAATTTTCTTATTGAAAAGAATGCTCTACCTGAAATTTCAACAATACCACACTGCCAATTACTTCTCCGTATGAGGAACAACACAGCCAATTGTGAAATTCGTGATACTGGTCTACCACCCATAAACCTCCTCCATATGAGGAACACAGGTGCAGATCTTATCATGATCTTCCACTGGCTGATTGCTTAAGGGTTAGTTAGTGATCAGAATCAATACATTTCACACCTTCCCTCTGGTGACACGCGTCAATGACTGCAACGCTGCTCTGATGGGCACTGGTGCATGTCCATGGACACTACCTCAAAAGACAAAGCTACGCAATCTGAGTGAGACTGGAGACCCACTGTGCTCAGAGAGTAATGTGTGACGGGATTAGGGGATTAGCAATCACTTGTGACACCCGGGCCAGCCGGCAGCTCACCCCGGGGGAGACACTCACAGCGCAGTTGATTTCTCGCTTTCTGATCACAGTATGCGTCTTCACAGTCGCAGACTTAAATCTAGATGACTGCCACGTATAAGGATGATCTACCCGATCACTTCGGTGCCAGCTGGACAATAAACTTCAATTAGTCAGTATGAGGAGACGACCCCGCCCTCCACGAGTCCCCTGCTGCCTTGCAGGACTGGCCGCTTGGCTGCGGAAAGGCTAAGGGAGGAAACCCCTGACATCAAAGCCCCCGTGTCTCCGGGGAAGGCTTTTGAGCCAGAGACTAGGACAAGGACAGTCTGATATAAAACCTACGACCCGAGGACCTCGATGCCACCGTCCTAGCGTGCTAGGCCATGGCAGACGAACCAAGGGTTTAAAGGGTGGGGCCAGTACTGCGCACACTGCACTCCACCAAAAAGCTCCACCGCGCAGGCTTTAGGAAACGCCCACGGACCATGACAACGACCTTCCAAGTCCTGTAGCGATGGGCAAGGGGCGAAACGGCAGGTGAAAGATGTCACTGGAAGCCGCAGTCTCAAACCTGCATGCAGGCGGTTCAGGATATTGGTCGCCTGATGTTGACCTGGGGATGACAACGTCACTCGGCACACCCTGAACGACCAAGCAGCCTTCTCTAGGGACAGCACTGCTTGCTCCACATGGAGAGGGGCCTAGAAAAGGTGGCCTAACCAAAGCTCATCCCCTCGTAACCCCAGTTGGCTAGCCGCGGTCAACGGGCATCTTCTCCTGCGGTCAGAAAACAAGAAAAAACAATGGATCCACTTTCATGACGACCACGACCGGACTCAACGTAGCATGCTGGAACATCCGAACCATGCTCGACACAGCAGACAGCGGACGCCCTGAACGTCGCTCCGCCCTTATTGCCCATGAATTGCGGAGGTTAAACATCGACATCGCCGCGCTCAGCGAAGTACGCCTCCCGGAGGAAGGCAGCCTCCAAGAACTTGGCGCTGGCTACACCCTCTACTGGTCAGGCAGGCCTGCATCAGAAAGACGGCTCTCAGGCGTGGGCTTCATGGTCAAGATCCCCATTGCGACTAAGTTGGAAAACCTACCAATGGGTCACTCCGACCGCATCATGTCCATGCGCCTCCCACTGAGACACCAGCAATACGTCACCCTTCTCAGTGTGTACTCCCCAACCCTCCTGGCAGAGCCTGCAGAAAAAGACAAGTTCTACTCTGACC
The DNA here is from genome assembly GCA_036245525.1 of Semisulcospira habei. Classification (NCBI taxonomy): domain Eukaryota; kingdom Metazoa; phylum Mollusca; class Gastropoda; family Semisulcospiridae; genus Semisulcospira; species Semisulcospira habei. The sequence continues at coordinate 120,981,123 of BTPG01000002.1, read as the reverse complement.
TGCGCAGCCTCCTGCAGAGCATCCCCGCAGACGACAAAGTCATCATCCTTGGCGACTTCAACGCCAGAGTGGGCCAAGACTCTGAAGCCTGGAAAGAAGTCCTCGGCAAGCATGGCGTTGGGAACTGCAATGACAATGGCCGCCTGCTGTTGGAGTTCTGTGCAGAACAGCAACTTGTCATCACCAACACTACTTTCCAGCAAAAGGACAGTCGAAAGACCACCTGGATGCATCCTCGCTCCAAGCACTGGCACCTTATCGACTATGTCCTAGTGCGTCAGAGGGACCGCAGTGACGTCCTCCTCACCAGAGTGATGTCCAGCGCAGAGTGCCACACTGACCACCGCCTTGTCCGCTGCAAACTCAGGCTCCACCTCAAGCTGAAACCCAAGAAAAGGGGCCCCCTCAAGAAAAAGCTTGATGTCGCCAGCCTTCAGCGTGATGACAAGAAAGCTGCCCTCCAGACAGATTTAGAGCGCATGCTCAAAGACGCAGTTGATCCAGCAGACTCCTCCCCTGAAACACTCTGGGAGCAACTGAAAACTGCTATTGTAAAATCTTCTATGGAAGTCTTGGGCTTTGTTAGAAAGAGGAACAAAGACTGGTTTGACGAAAACGACGTGGAGATCCAGGAACTTCTAGCAAAAAAAAGAGCCGCCCACCAGGCCCACCTAGCCCAGCCTTCCTGCCCTGTGAAGAAATCTGCCTTTCGCCTCATCTGCAGCAGTCTCCAGCTCAAGCTTAGAGAGCTCCAGAACGAGTGGTGGTTGAGACTGGCACAGAGGACCCAGCTTTGCGCTAACAACGGTGACTACAGGGGCTTCTATGAAGCACTGAAAGCAGTGTATGGCCCTAGGCACCTGGTACAAAGTCCCCTGCGAAGCGCCGATGGACAGGCACTCCTCACAGATAATACCTCCATCTTGAACCGCTGGTCAGAATACTTTCAGGACCTCTTCGGCGCTGAGCGCACTGTTCAAGAAACAGTCATCCTCCAAATCCCACAGCTCCCACTAAAGGTTGAATTGGACGAACCGCCCACCGCCGAAGAGACCCTCACAGCCATCCACCAGCTCAAGAGTGGCAAAGCAGCAGGCATTGACGGAATCCCGCCAGAGATCTGGAAACATGGAGGCCTAGCACTGCACAACAAGCTCCATGACCTCTTTCTCTGCTGCTGGGAGAAAGGAACACTACCAAAGGATCTCCGTGATGCAGTCATCATCACCCTGTACAAGAACAAAGGAGAGAAATCTGCCTGCTCTAATTATCGTGGAATTACCCTGCTGTCCATTGCAGGGAAAATTCTCGCAAGGCTGCTCCTGAATCGGCTGGTACCTGCCATCGCTGAAGACCACCTCCCAGAGGGCCAGTGTGGCTTCAGAGCCAACAGGAGTACCACCGACATGGTCTTTGTGCTGAGACAGCTTCAGGAGAAGTGCCGCGAGCAGAACAAAGGGCTGTACGTAACGTTTGTCGACCTAACAAAAGCGTTCGACACTGTGAGCAGGCAAGGCATGTGGCAGATCCTGGAGCGACTTGGCTGTCCCCCAAAGTTCCTAAGCATGATCGTCCAGCTCCACGAGGACCAGCAAGGCCAGGTTAGACTCAACAGTAACCTCTCAGAACCATTCCCCATTATCAACGGCGTGAAACAGGGCTGCGTGCTGGCACCAACCCTCTTCACCATCTTCTTTAGCATGATGTTGAAGCAGGCCACAGTGGACCTCGACGATGACGATGCAGTGTACATCAGGTATCGTCTCGATGGCAACCTGTTCAACCTCAGACGACTGCAGGCCCACACCAAAACCCTAGACCAACTGATTCGTGAGCTGCTCTTTGCTGATGACGCTGCCCTCGTTGCTCACACAGAGACAGCCTTGCAGCGCATCACGTCCTGCTTTGCAGATGCTGCCCAGCTCTTTGGACTCGAGGTCAGTCTGAAAAAGACAGAGGTCCTTCATCAGCCGGCACCCAAGGTAGAGCATCGCCCTCCCCACATCACCATCGGCGAGTCTGAACTAAAGTCAGTACACCAGTTTACCTACCTTGGCTGCACCATCACGTCGGACGCCAAGCTGGACAAGGAGCTGGACAACAGGTTGGCAAAAGCGAACAGTGCTTTCGGGCGACTATTCAAGCGGGTGTGGCACAATCAACAGCTGAAAAAAGGCACCAAGATCAGCGTGTACAGAGCTGTCGTCCTCACCACCCTGCTGTACGGTTCCGAGTCCTGGACCCTCTACCGCAACCAACTACGACTCCTCGAACGCTTTCACCAGCGCTGCCTGCGTACCATCCTGGGCATTCACTGGAGTGACTATGTCACCAACGTCGAGGTCCTTGAACAGGCAGAAACTATGAGCATCGAGGCTTTGTTGCTGCGGACACAGCTTCGCTGGGCGGGGCACGTCTCCAGGATGGAGGATCATCGCCTACCCAAGATCACTCTGTTCGGCGAGCTTGCCACTGGACACCGAGACAGAGGGGCACCAAAGAAGAGATACAAAGACGGTCTCAAGAAGTCACTTAGTGCCTGCCAAATCGACCACCGCCAGTGGTCTTCGCTTGCTGCGGACCGTGACACCTGGCGCTCCACCATCTACAAGGCAGCCGTCTCCTTTGAGGACTCTCGTAGAGCTAACCTTAAGGACAAACGGCTCAGGAGAAAAAACAGAGTTGCCGTAACTCATAACCCTGACCAGACCTTCCCCTGCAGCCACTGCGGTCGAACCTGCCTGTCCCGGATTGGCCTCCGCAGCCACGAAAATGCCTGCAGACGACGTGGGAAAGCCCTATAGAATCTTCGTTCGCGAAGTCAAGCCAAGAGGGGATGTAATGAGAGTGGTATCGCACAGAAAGAGATAATAGTTTTTATGAGCCCCTGTGACTGAAGGGGCACGTGAAACTCTACGGTTGGTTGAGAGACTGAGTTTGACCAGAGATCAGCAATGACTGGACACTTTCCCACCGCTGGGGTTGACCAGCAGTCAGTCTTATTGCCAGATGACTGTCTCAGTCTGAGGAATGAGATTGTATCGCACAGCAAGAGGCACTACTTTACATGAACTCTTGTCAGCTCAGGGGCACATGAAACTCTATGTCTGGACCAAGTACTGTGACAGGGTGCAGGTTAGCAGTGCCAAGTGAAGATATTTGAAACACACTAGGCCCACCCACCGATCCCGCAAGATGAGTGTGAAATACGCCGTACAAGAAAAGAAGAACCATCGAATAGTAAACAACGAACTTCAACAAAAATTAATAACCATCAAATGTATATATAAGTAATATTATTTTTATTTATTTATTTATTTATTTATTTATTTATTTTAATTTTTTTATATTTTATTTATTTTTTTAAATTTTTTTTATTTATTTTTTTTTATTTATTTATTTATTTTATTTTTTATTTATTTATTTATTTATTTTATTTTTTTTTTTTTTTTTTTTTTGGGGGGGGGGCAGAACTGACGAGCCCCCCTAGCCCCCCCCCCCCCCCCACACACACACACACCCGTTCCACCCTCGGATCCGCCACTGAATGATTTTGCTGTAGATTTTCAGCTTTAGCTGAACAGGCTCATTAGAAGCCACGCCTTCTTGCACAATAATAATAATAATAATAATAATAATAATAATAATAATAATACATAGTTCTTGTATAGCGCTGTTCTCCAGAAAAACACTGAACTCACTGCGCATGCATAACAGCACACCCTCTCTCTCAGACACACGCACGATTATACACTACTTTAAACCACCCCATCTCTTCCCAACACCTTACATTCACTTCCTTTAGGATCAGAATAAAAGGCAGTCAACAGCTAAAGATGAGCTAAGTGTTAAATGCCCGACAGAAAAGAAAAGTCTTTAAGTGAGCTTTGAACTGTGACAACGTGGGCAGATTTTAAAAAGTTTTACACTAGAGGAACGGAGGGTGCATGATGGCTGATAAACAGACAGCTTGGCAGAAAGGTACGGCGGGAGAGATCCGTCAAAATGCCGATAGGCGAAAATTGCACTCAAAACAGTAGTCCATAAGCTAGGATGGTCTACCTGCACCTCCCCCCCCCCCCCTCCTCCCAGTACTCAATAAGATGGGTTTCAAAGTGTTCCTTAAAATGAGGTTGAGAAACATTTTCCTCTAAATAAATCAGAATTCATTCCAGAAGCCCAAATCAGGCAATATTATGTTAAGGCACATGTTCTGCAGCCTCTGCAAAAAACAGAATGAAAAAATATTGAATCTCTGGCTCACAGTGAAGGTATTTGTGCACCCAGCAAACGCCCATTTCCGCGAAATCGCAAAAAAGACAAAAATAATGTGTCAGATGCCTTCAGACATTTTCTATAGCGCTGGCAGTCCATTTTCAGGCTTACATCATTAAAACAGGATGTCACAATTATTATAAACTTGACTAGGTGATGCTGTGATCACTGTGAGTGCCACAGTGGTTGATTTTGTATCCCTACCCCCAAGTTGTAAAAATACACAAAATTAATTAGAAACAAATTACTAAAGTTATTCCATTTCATTTTGACCTCTCTTTACCTATTACGTTTCAATAATATGAGAATAAAGTGCAAGAAAATAAGGAAAGTCGGCATCCTTTACGGTACATTCGTGGTGAATGATAGCGTTTTTCCATTTAAAATTGCCAAATTGGGAAACATACATTGTTTCCGATGCCCTCAGAAATTTTGTATACAACCGATAGGTCTTTGTTAGATTTTATTGGTTAGGATAGAGTACCACAGTTACTCCCAACCTGATTTTGTGATGCTGTGATGCATTTAGGGGCCACAGTTGCTGAATCTGCTGCCCTACCCCCATTTTACCAGTACACAAAGTAACGCAAAATAATCATAAAAAATTGCTTACGTCATACTCTTAAATATTTTTTGTTGCCAGTTTTTTTTTTTAATTTAAAGTATGCATATTGAGCATTAAACGTTGTGATCATTTCATTAATTTCAATGTAACCCATCCATTTAATTGTAACTATTTTTAACTGGCTGGTCTTTTAGGTGATATTTTACCTAGCGTAAGGCGGGTCTAGTAAGGTCTCCCCTTTTCCTTTCATTTATTTTCATCTAGAAATGTGTAAAGATGAATATGCATAATAAAGTTTTATGGTTCCTAATAGCCAAAACAATGTTATCAAATACTTAGTTTCCACATGTCGACCACGAGATCTCCACTTCCACCTTCTGCAACATTCAATTTTTTTTTATGGCCGTCTTTAAATCTTATATTGTTCTGGCTGCCAATAAGTGAGCTGTCAAGAGCTAGGCAGCATGTTTTCAGAGTTTGGTGTACAGGGGCGTGTCTTCTGGTCAGAACTGCCAGCAGACCGCTTCTCTGTATGGACATGTTTGGAGAATGTGCTAAGGAGACTGATTTTCTACGCCAAATTCGCATAAGGCTGTTTCCGCATGACCCAGTCTCACGAGGTGAGTCCAGCAGGGTCCTTACGATCTGTGAACATTTGTGAAAGTTGGTAAAAAATGACGAGGTTTTTCAGGGCCCTGGAAAGTCTGTCAATTTCAGTCCTTTTCCTTAAAGTCTGTGAAAGTTTCTTGCAGACGACGTGGGCAAGCCTTATAGAATCTTCGTTCGCGAAGTCAAGTCATGATGATGATGATGATGTGAAAGTTTGTAAAAATGACAACGTGCTGGCAAACTTTTGTCTACTTTTTTTCTCCCCCAATTTGTGATTATTCCATTGAAAACGATCATGCTGACGCTTGTTGCAAGTGATCTATATTTAGCTCTGATCATAAAGTGACTGCATGGCCTTTCTGCTGAACATTTTGATTGGTTGTTTACGCTTCTACCGAAGTCCGCCATTCGCTAAGCGTTCTTTTATTTTGGCATCTCTTCATGCATTAGGCACGGAAGCTTCAAATAATTGCTGATACAGAATGATCTGATTAAAGTGTCTAAACCTTCAGGCTTCAGTTTGGGTTTGTGAAACGTTCCTGCTTTTCTGTATGGACCCAGTCCAGAGTAATCAGTGCGTAGATGAAAGATGGTGGCCTGGCTCTCCCTGATCAGCTTGTTGATGTCATCTGCCACGGGCTGCAGCTGCCATTCTGCTGTTGCCAATCACTTTGTTGTTGTAGTGTCTCCATTCCCAGCTAGTCCAGAATGCACTGGAATCCACTGCAGCACTATTTTGTGGACAGGGCATCCAGTCTATCTTGAAGCTTCCTTGTGAGATCAGTGAATCAAGCTGCTGCCTTTCCCTAGCTAGTGCTCTGCTGCTGTGTTGAGCACCTGCAGATCTGTATGATAGTTGGAGCTGCTGCCGCCAGCTGGTAAGGAGAGGGAGGTAGTAGTGCGGTCTGCACAACAGATGTACACGCCACTTCCTTCATTCCGCACGGCATCTTGTGTGGTATCACAGCGCTGCTGTGAGGGTAGCGCTTGTGCACAACCTCCAGCACGATGGCTTTGTGCAGTGCCGCACCCTTTGGCAAAGAGTCCGGGAACATTGTTTATGTTGTCTTGAAGGCTCTTTCGAGATGTCCAGGTATCGGAAGGGAGCTGTTCACACATCTTTGGGCTTGGTTCCAGGACGTCATTGTTAGCCCTTTGCAGGACCTTAAGTTGGCGGTTCAGACTTGGGCGTTTCTGACGGTTCTTGGTCTGCTCCTGTAGTCTCCCAAGCTGTTGGTGTTTAGTAAATCTCTTCATCGTGTGTGCTGTTCTGCATTCCAGTGGCTCCAATGTCCTCCATTTCCTAAATTGGGGTGCTCCAGAATGTCACTGTATCATGAGAATGACCCATGTTCTGCATCTTGTCAAGCCTGGCTTTTTGGGTTTTGCAGGCAGTGTTTCATGTTGTCGATGTATCTTGGTACCGCACAACTGGTCTGACCGAGCAGGTGTTTGCTTGTGCCAGGATGCTGTAACTTGCGCCAATGTGGTCCCCACCAGTTTCTTCATCAGAGACTTTTTTTATTTGCAGCTCTAGCTTCCATGGCTTCGATGTGAGGCCTCCACGTGAATCCAGTAATTTATTTGTTGCCAGTAAAGTTGGCCTGTCTGTTTTTGGTACTGGAAGGTCTCCAGTTTTGAGGTGACCTCTTCCGTCTGATTGAAAGAGATGGTCTAGCTCAGTTTGAGTGGCCTCTTTCAGTCCAGCTGCTGACTCTATTGGCAGCATCCTGGATTCTGGAGGATGCTATTTTTTGATGTTCTGCTGCACTCCACACTGCAAAGTCATCCACATGGAGGATGTTCGAGACGAACCTTGGTACTGTTGTACTGATGTCAATAATGTAGACAGCACTAGACACAACATCTCCCTGAGGTACACCTTCCCCGAGTTTGACAAGAGTGCTGAATGTGCAGACGGTAGAAGCTTCAGCGGCAGCCCCTGTTAAGCATGCCTTAAATAAAAAGAATTACAATTAAATTGATGGGTCACATTGAAATTAATGAAATGATCACAAATGTTTATGCTCAATATGCATATTTTGTTAAGAAAACTGGCAACAAAAATATTTAAAGCGAGGAGCAATTGTTATGATCATTTTTCGTTCCTTTGCATACTGGTAAAATGGGGGTAGGGCAGCAGATTCAACCACTGTGGCCCCTAAATGCATCACAGCATAATAAAATCAGGTTGGGAGTAACTGTGGTACTTTATTCTAACCAATAAAATCTAAAAAAGACCTATCAGTTGTATACAAAATTTCTGAGGGCATCGGAAACAACGTACGTTTCCCAATTTCGCAATTTTAAATGGGGAAAAGCTATCATTCACCACGAACATACCGTAAAGAATGCCGACTTTCCTTATTTTCTTGCACTTTATGCTCACATTATTGAAACTTAATAGGTAAAGGGAGGTCAAAATAAAATGGAATAACTTAAGTAATTTTTTCTAATTAATTTTGTGTATTTTTACAACTTGGGGGTAGGGATACAAAATCAACCACTGTGGCACTCACAGTGATCACAGCATCACCTAGTCAAGTTTATAATAATCGTGACATCCTGTTTTAATGATGTAAGCCTGAAAATGGACAGTCCGTGCTATAGAAAATGTCTGAAGGCATCTGACACATTATTTTTGTCTTTTTTTTGCGATTTTGCGGAAATGGTCGTTTACTGGGTGCACAAATACCTTCACTGTGAGCCAGAGATTCAATATTTTTTCATTCTGTTTTTTGCAGAGGCCGCAGAAGGTGTGCCGTGACATAATATTGCCTGATTTGGGCTTCTGGGATGAATTCTGATATATTTAGCGGAAACTGTTTCTCAACCTCATTTTAGCACCAGCGAAGAGCGTGAATGGGGGTACCCTTGCGCCATCGGCTATATCTCTGGTGTGTTCCTAAGGATTTTCGAGGAACACGGCTTAAATATCTCAGGACATACTAAGGAACACTTTGAAACCCATCTTATTGAGTACTGGGGGGGGGGGGGGGGGGGGGGGGTGCACGGTAGACCTTCCTAGCTTATGGACTACAGGGCTCCCTCTAACCCAGTGGCACACAGAGCGTCAGTGGAGCTACGATCAAATATACCGGGCTCAGTTGCACGACAGAGTTTAATTCCTGCGTAAGCCACTAAGTAAGATGCTCCACACCAGATGGCAGAACACCTTGCTTAGTGGCTTGCTCAGGAATTAAGCTTACTTATGCATCTCAGCCCAGGCTGTTTAGTATAAGTGTTCTTAGTGTGACTTTCAATAAAAAGGACTAACTCAACCTATGTCGTAAATGAAATGACATAATTTTCTGCCCTGTTTCTAACTTTCTAGGAAGGCGAGTTCTCTCGACGTACATCAAGGGCAGCAGAAAAACTCTGTTACACGTGCCTGCTCAAATGGATTGAAACCAGAAGGGAACATAAGTCTTGCTGAGGGGGAAGACAACATAAAGAACCCACTTGTATCGGCAACACTTTAGCAATCAATTATCGCCCGCCCTGGAGTAGATCGCTTTATTAATTATACCGTGCTTGTTTATTTTGGAATTGTGTTAACGATTGGGGGAAAGAGAATTGTATGCTTGTTTGTGTGCATGTTTGTACACACTTTTGGTCATCATGTTTGTACAGCACATCTGTCGCAAGTATGCACTTGATGTCACGAACGATAATTTGTTTTCTGCCCATGTGATTAACCCATTTAAGCCCAAGGCCGCATTTCCCACATTTTGGACGTGACCCCTAACGACTATGTACTAGTTGCAGTAGATGGATCGACCATGATGATTCAAGGGTAGTGCCAGATTAGCCCGGCGCCTGATGGCGCCGGGCTAATATGACACTACCTTTGAATCATCATGGTCGATCAACCACCTGCATCAGTGCATCGCGGTCAAATGGGTTAAATTCATATTTTATTTATCGCATTAGGGTTAGGTCGATCAGCACTGTTCGTGACTAATACATTCTAACGTATTTTTTATTAATTTGTGCTGGTCCGTGCTTCTGAACCTTACGGCTTCCATCCGTGAAATCTAAAACCACGGGCTAGGGTTCAGTTGCATGAGTTGAGTGAGTGAGTGAGTTTTGCGTTTCGCAAGCCACTAAGCAAGGTGCTCCGCTGTAGCGGAGCACCTTGCTTAGTGGCTTGCGCAGCACTGAACACATTCACTGGCATGCAACCGAGTCCTACACATAATAGCATTGTTTAGGACATAGCTTGAAGGTCTTACCTTGATGTATTTCTCTATAGGTGTTGCTGGCGGTACCGCGACAAGGGAGTTAACTTCTCTCTCCACTTGCTGACGCCTGGACTTGGCTCTCTCTCGCTCTGGGAATTCATCCTTTACCAACTGTAAATCAATGAATGCTGGATCATGAGAATCTATGCGTATTGCTGAAACCACTTTGCATCGTTCCTTTGACGGTTGGGAATCGTTGACGTTGAAGTTACGTCGATTTAAACTGAACACACAACCTGCGTCCAATGGCAGAGGCGGAGGTTAACATGACTGCTTAAGGCACTACCCACTGAGTCCCCACTCAGAATGACTTGAAGGAAATCATTTTGTGTGGAATGTTTCAGGTAGGAAAATAGGCGACAATTATAGTCAACATATATCCCGTAAATGCCAGTGGACGCAGATTGTGTTTTTTGTTTTGTTTTGTTTCTTTATAAACTCAACGCCAACGATCCCCAGCCCGTCGGAGGAACATGGATGAAGAGCGGTTTTAACAAGAGGCATAGATCCTCATGAGCCCCCATAACTGCGGGGGCCCATGAAGATCTATGCCTCTTGCTGAAACCGCAACTGCGGGGGCTTGATGAGGATATATACCATGAGACAATAACAAGGCAAATTTTTCACCGTAGGGTTTTTCTTCGTATTTTTTTCCGTTTTATTTTGACACACAGTTTGTTAGAGCATGTTGTGAATGGAGTGTCTTGTCTTGTGGAAAGACAGTGTTTAGTCTTTAAAATCTCACGTCGATGACTTATGATGTCATCAATGGCCCTAGCACTACGAGATATTGAAAGTGAAATGGGGAGCATCTGCAGAAGGCCAGTTGAAACCCAGCCAGCGTGCAGTGTCACTAGGATCCGTGTGAATGAAAATCCGGCCTGTTTGGTCTAGATTTACTTTTCATTTGTCAAACGCACCTGAAAAATCAACATGACTTACAAACACGAAAAAGGAACAGTAGTTTATTTTTATGGTAGCGGGCATATTTACCTGATCAAATGAATATGGGTGTGCTCGTCATCACTTTGTCAACCACTGGAGCATAAAAAAATGACTGGAACGTAATTCACTTTGGATAGAATCTGATTTGTTATGATGTGCACCGGAAGTTCTATGTCTCTAGTGAATTTTATGAATCTAATTTCTTTTGAGGCGGTTTAGAACATTATAAGCAGTCCACAAAACACGCGTGTTAAACACATCTCACAGGAAACTCGTTTGACACAGCAAGTCCAGTTTTGCTCATTTTCACCACTAGGGAAACCCTGTGTCTCCCAAGGCAGCCAAGGGCGATAACTCTTTCAACGTCTGTGTGCAGGTAGCTCAGACAGCAGGCTCAACATGTAAACAACCCCCCCAAAAATTGTTTTTGTTTTGTTGTATGGATAGATCTTACCGACACATTTCGCGTTTTTATTGCCTCTGAGTAGAATACCTCTTTCAGTTAAGTGGTCGTCGTTTTTTTCTCGGCAGTGAAGTTGTTAACCCAATGACTCCGGAGGACACTGACCAGCATCCAGTTGCAAGATGCAAGAGGCATAGATCCTCATGAGCACCCGCAGACGTGGGGGCTCATGAGAATCTCTGCCTCTTGCTGACTCATTAAGGATCTATGGCTCTCGGGCACTGTCCCCTATTCCATAGTATAACTGATTATCCTTCAGTGAGCTGCAGGGCGATATTTTCGCAGACGTTTCCAGCCGTTTAGGATGGGTCAGCATCCCCTTTAAAATAATCATTGAAAAGCCCACGCAAGTAACTTTAACAATGCTGTTTTTTATCAGTTGGAAAGTTTTACTTTGTTCAAAATGTTCTTTGTTAAAAAACATCTAAACTTTCTTATTTCAAATTATTCTTTTAAACGATCACTGGCATTATTTCTTATCTTTGGTGTGTGTGTCGCAAATTAGAAGTTTCTTGTATTGCAATGCACGTGTTATTTGACCCAGCGAAATGTATGGTCATTGCGAACATTACCGTCGGCAATTTGTTTGAAAAGTTTCAAGGCAGCTGATGTGTTTTTAACTTTCGACGCCAGCTGTGTGACAGAACTCGACACAGTGGCAGACCAATGGTAGTTTTTAATTAGCTTGACGCCAAGCTAATTAGGCACTACCCTTCATTTTGGCGCCCAAAGAGGCATTTACCAAACAGGCACTACCACTGAGTCTGACACACCAAGCTAATTGGACGCGGCTTCCGTACAACCGTGGACACGAAGATGGCCCCGCGCCACGATTCAGTTTCAGACGCCAAGTTAACCCTTTGGCTGTCGGTAGCGGTTTTTGTCGTGGTGATTCCTGTCGGAATCACCACGGCAAAAACAGCTACCGACAGCCAAAGGGTTAATCAGGTGCTTCCTCTGAACCACGGACACCCTGATTTTCCAACACTATCACTGCACTGCTGCGATCGATCAATCTCCAGGAACTCCCACGGCGTGCTAAGAGGGCAATTTAATAGTCGGCCCGGATGATGTCAAAAGTGGAAATGTTTCTATGAACAACACGCTGACTTTCCTCTACTGTCTGCCATTACACTTGGAAATAGTGTATGTCAGCGTTATTGTGTGTGCGTATGCGTGCGCATCTGTGTGTGTGTGTGTGTATGTGTGCGCGCGCGCGCGCGTGTGCGCGCGTGTTTGTGTGCGTACGTGCGTGTCTGTGTATGTATGCGTGCGTGCGTGCGCGTGTGTCTATATGTTTGTGTGCGTATTAATGTGCGTGTGTGTGTGTACATGCGTGCTTGTGTGTGTGTTCATGTTGTGTGTGCGTGTATATGTGTGTGCGCATGTGTGTGTGTGTGCGCGTGTGTGCGTGTCCGTGTGTGTGTTTTCGTGCATGCGTGCGTGTATGTGTGTGTGTGTGTGTGTGTGTGTGTGTGTGTTGGGGGGGGGGGGGAGGGGAATCGACGCATCAAGTGTTGCACGTTGCAACTCCATATCTTTACGGGTGAAGATTGCAATTAATGAAGAGGAAAAAGCCAGTTTCTACACACTAATTGGCCCGTATTATCTTAGGTTAGGATAGCCTGACCAGGTACATGTCGCCTACTCTACTAACGGCGTAATAATCTTGTCTTAATATATTTCCTTTCTCAGACATTTTTTAACAAAATGTAAGCTTATTGGTCTTAAGTGAGGTTAGAATGACCTTACCATTTCTGTAACACTTTACCAACTGCGCAATTTCCTAACCATCGTTATAGGGACCTGCTCCAGGCAATAAATGTTAACCCCTTCACTGCCGAGAAAAAAGTGAACACGATCCAACTGCAAGAGACATAGATCCTCATAAGCCCCCGGGACTGCAACTGCGACAGCAAAGCCCGACAGCAAAGCCCGCGCTGGGTCCAGATGCATGTGTGAGCCTAAATTCTGCCCCAGCCACTAAGCAAGGCGCAGGACTAAGCTCACTCATGATCCGCAGCTGAGGTTGGTTAGTTCGGGTTTAACGTCCACAGCACCGAGGTGATCATGGACGGCCCTGACGGGCGGGTTATGGGGGACAGGGAAATCTATTACCTATGGAGTACGTCCTGAACACTGATCAAATCAGGCGCACTCCAACTGTGCCACTTTGATTTACCAGGACCTTTCAACGGACATGCTATTGAACAAATCCGTTTTTTCCCCTGGATTGTGAGTCCAGCTACCGGGGCCGGGACGGGGTTCGAACCCACGACCCGGCGATTCCCTTCGCTCTCCTGCGCCGACGTTTAACCGACTGAGCTATTTCGCCGGACTCGAGTGACGCAGCTGAGCATTGGAGCAAACAGCTTTATACTGAACTCACAACGTAACACAATAGAATGCGAGGAAAAACAACCACCCTTACTTTGTCCCAAATTGTCTCACTTTCACCGTTTCACTCCTCACTCATCTGGGCGTTAATCTGTAATTTTGGAAATGACGGCCCAAAACACCCACCAGCACGCAATTATTTCAATTTCTGATTACTTTTTATCATTCCAAACTACCTGCCTCCCCCTAGCTCTTCTTAAATATCACGTCTCAGCTAAATTAAAATAACAGTTTAAAAAGTGCTCATCAAGACTAACACTAATTGGTCCTCCTCGTGGGAAAAAAGCAACACACTTTGCAAAGTTAAAATGACCTAGTCAGCTTACAAAGGTTGTACTAAGTGAATAAATAATGCCCCAACGTCCCCCACCCCCACCCCCACCCCGCTTCCCCTGGCTTTCTGTTCACAATTCTCCACGTTGGTGCCCCCACCGTTCATTCATTCATTTATCTCCAATTTAACGTCCCACTGGCACGATACAGTGATCGGGGACTAACCCCCACCGTAGCCCGCACCACCCTTTACCTGATCCTCCCCCCCCCCCCAACCATTATCCAGCCCGGCCGCCACTTCCACCCCCACCCCCCACCCCCCACCCCCATCCCCACACCCCCAACCCCTTACCCTCCCCCCATGCCCGCCACCCAACCATCACATATGTCAAACGCTTACCCATCACACATGGACTCAGTGTGCATGTCAAAAATAGCGACGTCACGTAGGAGAGAAAATATGTGCGGTTTTTGCGCAGAACCGATGCACGCCATACTGTGCAAGAGGCATAGATCCTCATGAGCCCTTGCAGCTGCAAGGGCTCATGAGAATCTATGCCTCTTGCTGGTCGTGCCAGACAGAGCTATTTGTAGGTCTACGATTTTCAGAAGGAGAATGTCTTCGGTGTTTAATTTGTGATTTAAAAACTATTGCAGCACCGAGGCACGTCTGCCGGCGCCGGTACGATAGGGGGTGAACGGGTACAAATTCCGAACAGGCATACAGTGAAACCTGTCTAATTATACAATGTGTTCACCAGATGTCACGTGGCCGCAGCACACACACACACACACACACACACACACACACACACACACACACACACACACACACACACACACACACACACACAACGCCTGACTACTAGCATCCAGAGCATTCATGTTTGGTCGTGATTCTGGAGGGCTTCAGACTTAACTCATTCGAGACGTGCCGCCTCCGGATACGCGGCTTATGCCGCGTATCCGGAGGCGGCACGTCTCGAACGAGTTAAGCCGCCAGGTCCATATTCACAAACCAACACATTACGGATATGCACTGGAGGGAGTCCTGGGGTGAGGGGTCCCGCCGGCCAAGCAGGGTTAGTTATGAAGTTTCGGTCTGAGTGTCAGTTGGGCTAAATGGGTCAACTTCGCTGTACTTAGGAGAAATCCTCCCGGCGTGAGTCTACACTGTGACAGTACGGAGTTCTGCCGACGCTGCCGTTCAGTAGTTCCACACAGTTCCACTGACACAGAGCTTTAGATGGGTGGAAATCAACCTGTGTGTATTCGCGTTGGCTGGATTTATGAGTGGAATATGTATGAACTGAAGCACATTTGGGGTACTTCGCGCTGGCCGATAGATTTTCCGTTGCTGGGCAGCGGGTTCGCGCTGAGTAGACTGATGCCGGCGCCTTAGTACAGCGACTCGGTGAAGTAAGCCCCTTCAGCCCCAATGCGCTAAGGGCCATCGGGCCGACGTCGGAACTCCGAGAATGCTGATTCCTACAGGGAAAAAAAGCGTCACACCGACAACCAAAGTTTTTTTTTTTTTTTTTTTTTTTTTTTACCAGCTGTTTGTGTCTTCAATCGTTTTTAGGCGAAGTGCATACATCGGCGTACACGTGATGAGGGGGAGGGGGAGGAGCAACCGACTCGTGGTGCATGGGGACTACTGTCACGGCTTTTACGCGGACGTCATTGTGTCAATCACATATCACAAAAATCAAGATATGTAACGTCATGAATATATGAAAAAATTGTTCCAAAATCACGTGTCACGACGAGGGTATGTGTCAAGTGCGGAGTTAGTGAGTTGAGTTAGTGATTTAGTTAGTAAGTTCGCTTGTTCGTCAGAGAGTAGCTATGTTGTTTCCAATGCGCGAAAGGCCACGGGCCGACGGCCGAAATGCTGAGTCTGGAAGTCATCAGGGAGTCCAAGTCACCATATGCGTCCCCAGTTGTCATCGTGAAGAAACCAGATGGATCCAACCGGGTGTGTGTGGACTACCGTAGACTCAATAAACTAACAGTCTTCGATCCAGAGCCTATGCCCACAGCGGAAGAACTGTTCCTGAAGGTCAGTGGAGACCGATTTTTCTCCAAAATTGACCTAAGCAAAGGGTATTGGCAAATCAAGGTTGAAGAAAAAGATATCCCCAAGACAGCATTCGTCACACCCGACGGTCATTGGGAGTTCTTGAAGATGCTTTTTGGTATGGTGAACAGTGCTGTCACATTGAAGAGAGGACTGAAAAAGATCCTAGAAGATATGCAGAATGTGGTCTTTTACTGGGATGACATTTTGATCCATACCAAAACTTGAGGGGATCACCTCAAAACCCTCTGAGAACTACTCCAAAGACGGTCAGATGCAAATTTTACCATCCGTCCAAGCAAGTGTATTCTTGGGGCCGACAACATAGACTTCATCGGACACAAATTGAGCGAAGGTTTAAAGGGGCTACACGACGACAACGTGCAGAAGATCAGGGATGCCCCGCGACCTACGACCAAGACGCAAGACCGTTCATTTATGGGCTTGGCGAACTACTACCGGGAGTTCATACCAAACTTTGCGGCAGTCACAGGTCCCCTGACTGACTTGCTGAGGAAAGGACAGCCTAACGTAGAGAAGTGGGAGGAGGCCCAAGAGCGAGCATTCCAGGCAGTTCGAAACATCCTAACCGAGAAGCCAGTTCTACACCTCCCTGATCCGTTGAAAGCTTTCTTCCTGAGAACAGACGCCTCCAACGAAGGAGTAGGTGCAGTCTTAATGCAAGAAGATAATGGAAAACTCCACCCAGTGAGCTACGCCAGCAAAAAAAATTGACCAGAGCTGAGAAAAACTACTCGACCATCGAGAAGGAGTGCCTAGCCATCATCTGGGGAGTAAGGCGGTTCGAACTGTACCTTCTGGGTGTGCCATTTGTTCTCCAAACCGACCATCAGCCCATGAACTATCTAAACTCTGCAAAGTTTACAAATTCTCGTATTATGAGATGGGCGATGTTCTTGCAAAATTTTGACGTTAAACTACAGTCTATCAAGGGTTCGCAGAACTTTGGAGCGGATTACCTGTGCAGAGCAGTTAAAATGAACATTTCTGTGCCCATAACAGTTTAAAGAAACACTTCGGTGTTTATAAGAGTTTAAAGCGACATGTCTGCGCTCAGGACAGTTTAAAGGGACATGTCTTCGCTCAGGACAGTTTAAAGGAACTGAGAGACGATTATTTTAAAGTAGTTGATTTGATTTCATTTTGATGTGAAATTCTTATTATTTGTGGTTTTGTGTAAGTTAATACACCTCGCCCTGGGACCATATGGCGCTGAGGCGCGTCCCCTGGATGGTGCATAGGGGGTCCCTTGCGAGAGGGGTGCACCGAATAAAATAAGGTGCCGTGAACCAACATGGTCTAAGGGAAGGTGACCCCGACAGAAAACCCCTGGTCCTCCTAGTAAGGGGGTTGGGCGTGAGGGTAGCTTCCCCACCCTGCAAATAAGGAAATAGCTACAAAAACACCGACGAAAAGACAAACAGCAATTCCTTTCCTGGAGGAGGAAGGTTCTTCTACCAGAAGATTTATGACGTCCTGTGGTGAAAGCCGAAAGTCTTCGGAAGCCACCGGACCGAGCCGCCTCACTCTATCCAGGGACACAACCATGGGCACATGGAATGTAAAGACCATGTACCAGAGCGGCAAGGCCGCCCAGATAGCAGCGGAAATGCAAAAGTACAACCTTTTCCTGCTAGGTATCAGTGAAGCCAGATGGACGCAGTCTGGCCAGAAAAGGCTGTTAAGTGGGGAGATGATTCTGTATTCAGGTCATGAAGAGGAGAATGCCCCCCATACAGAAGGAGTAGCATTCATGCTGTCACCAGTGGCACAGAGAGCGCTGATGGGCTGGGAACCTATTGGTCCAAGAATTATCACAGCAGCCTTTAGAACCAAGAAAAAGCTCAAGCTGAACGTCATCCAGTGTTATGCGCCTACTAATGACAGTGACGAGGAAGAGAAACAAGAGTTCTACGATCGACTCCAGAGTGCTGTGGACAAATGTGCGGAGCGAGACATCACCATCGTCATGGGCGATTTTAATGCCAAAATATGGGAGGACAACACCGGATACGATGAGGTGATGGGGAGACGGGGACTTCGGGAGATGAGTGAGAACGGGGAGAGGTTTGTAGACGTTTGTGCTCTAAACAGACTTGTTATTGGAGGCAGCATCTTCCCACACAAAAGAATACACAAAGCAACGTGGGTCTCACCTGACCATACTACAGAGAACCAAATAGACCATATCTGCATTAGCAAGAAATTTCGAAGATCCCTTCAAGATGTTCGACTGAGGAGGGTAGCAGATGTCGCTTCAGACCACAATCTGCTTACCTTAAGAATAAAGCTCAAGTTAAAGAAAAGCTGCACAGAGACAATAAGAAGACAGCGCTATAATGTAGGCCTCCTGAGAGAGACTGGAGTGAGAGAAGAGTTCAAACTGGTGCTGCCCAACCGGTTTCAAGCGCTACAGGAACTAATAAATGAAGAGGAGGCGGTCACCACAGAGCAGCAGTGGAAGGCAGTTAGAGAGGCGCTGAACTCAATCTGCAAAGACACTGTAGGGTTCAGGAAACACCATCACAAGGACTGGCTGTCGGCACAGACCTTGAAGAAGATAGAAGTGAGGAAGCAGAAGAAAGCAATTGTCAACAACAGTCGCACGAGAGCAGCCAAAGCAAGGGCACAGGGGGAATACTCGGAAGCCAACCGCGAGGTGAAGAGGAGTATCAGGGCAGACAACAGGGCCTACACAGACAGCCTGGCAGCAGAGGCAGAAAAGGCAGCAGGCAGCGGCAACATGAAACACCTCTACGACATTACCAGAAGATTGTCGGGCAAGTATGGCCATACAGAAAGACCAGTAAAAGACAAAGATGGCAAGCCTATTGCAGACAGAGCAGACCAACTCGACAGATGGGCCGAGTATTTTGAAGAGTTACTGAACAGACCCAGCCCACCCGACTCCCCAGACATCCAGTCAGCAGAGACCGACCTACCCATCAGCTGTGACAGACCCAGCCGGGAAGAGATCAGAAGATTGATTGATTGATTGTACATTGCTTAACAGCAACAAGACTTTCTCAGGACGTGCCTGCACTGCTTGTGAAAAAAAAACAACAACAACAGAAGATTGAATGTATGTCGCCAGCCGGTCCAATACGTCAAATAAACCTAACACATGGGGCATAAATAACGCCAAGACCATTTAGCAACACACATCCAATATCAAGAGCTACAGGCAGCGCAGACAGTAGGGAGAGTTTTAAAAAGGAAAATACAGTTGAATGGATCAAGGGTAGACAGAAACACACGCCCCAGAATAGAGGGGAAAACCCACCCTGTTGGGCTGACCAGGGTGACCCTGGGAACGAAAAAGTAGTTAACCCCACCCAAGTCCCGCAGGGCAGACCCGGGTGAGGAGAGATCAGAAGAGCAGTGGCATTTTTGAAGAACGGCAAAGTAGCAGGGCCAGATGGCATTCCAGCGGAGTCTCTGAAAGCAGACCTAGAGACAACAGTAGAGATGCTGTACCCACTGTTTGGAAAGATCTGGGAAGAGGAGGTGATGCCGGCTGACTGGACGGAGGGGTACCTAATCAAGCTTCCCAAGAAAGGCGACCTCAGCAAGTGTTCCAACTACAGAGGAATCGCCTTGCTGTCAGTACCAGGAAAGGTCTTCAAGAGGATCATCCTGGAGAGAATGAAGAGCTCCGTTGACCCCCAGCTGAGAGACCAGCAAGCAGGATTCAGGGAAAACCGATCATGTACAGACCAGATCGCCACTCTCCGCATCATCGTGGAACAGTCTCTGGAGTGGAGCTCCCCGCTGTACGTCAACTTTGTGGATTACGAGAAAGCATTTGACAGCGTGGACCGAGAGACTCTGTGGAAACCCCTACGACACTACGGTGTACCCACAAAGCTCGTCCGCCTGATCAACAGCAGCTACGATGGCATGACATGTCGCGTGATCCACGAAGGGCAGTTCACCAGGGAGCTCCAGATCAGAACCGGTGTTAGGCAAGGGCGTTTGCTGTCTCCGTTCCTCTTCCTACTGGCCATAGACTGGGTCATGAAGAGGACCACAGGGCACAGACGAAGTGGAATACAGTGGACACTGTGGACACAGCATGACGACCTCGATTTTGCAGACGACTTGGTTTTACTGTCCCACACTCATCAACAAATGCAGAAGAAGACCACGAGGCTTGCTGACATCTCGTCCCAAGTGGGCCTCACTATCCATAAACAGAAAACAAAGACAATGAAGCTGAACGCAACCAGAGAAGAACCAGTCTTGCTTGCTGACACCCCGTTGAAGGAGGTGGAGTCTTTCACCTATCTCGGGAGCATCATCGACAAAAAAGGCGGCACTGATGCAGATGTCAGAGCACGAATCGGTAAAGCCAGAGCAGCCTTTCTCCAGTTGAAAAAAAGTGTAGAGTTCCAGACAGCTGTCACAACACACCAAAGTCCGGATTTTCAACTCCAACGTAAAAGCAGTTCTCCTATGTATATGGAGCAGAGACTTGGAGATTGACAAAAACCACAGTCAACAGAGTACAGATCTTCATAAACAGTTGCCTTATTATTTGGAAAATCCACTGGCCAGAGAAGATCAGCAACGTCAGACTCTGGGAGAGAACAGAGCAGATAACAGCAGAGAATGAAATTGGGCGAAGAAGATGGGGATGGATTGGTCACAGTCTGAGAAAGCCAGCTTCCAGTATAACTAGTCAGGCATTGTCATGGAACCCCCAGGGAAAGAGGAAAAGAGGCAGGCCGAGAAACACCTGGCGTAGAGACCTCCAAGCAGACATCAAGAGACTGGAAACCACCTGGAGTAGAATCGAAGGAGAAGCACAGGACAGGAGTCGCTGGAGGTCTCTCGTCGACGGCCTATACCCTGGGAGGGGTGACAGGCGTAAGTAAGTAAGTAAGTAGGTTAATACAGCCACAACCGTAATTTTGAGATTTGAGAAGAAATTTTTGTGAAATTTCATTCTAAAAAGGGGGGTAATGTTACGATTGTGGTTGTGTTAATCGTAGGAAACCATCCGATATTTATTTGAGCTATCATGATTACGAATCACGTACCTTTTCAGTAAGACTCTTTATCGTTCGCACAGATAGCGGAATTGGCTTTGTTATGATACGCTAAGTTTAGTCCGGAAGCTTCTAGCAAAGTCGCACGGAGAATAGCGGTCGATTTTTGGTATGCGTAGATTCGCTGAGAATAAACCAGAACGTTCGAGCAAGGTCGCGCTGTCTAGTGACCTCGTATAAGTGACCTCAAAGTGTAGAGCCGCTCTATTTCTATTTTTAGTCATAATTTTCTGTGCGCGTGAATTTAGC
This sequence comes from Semisulcospira habei, assembly GCA_036245525.1. Taxonomy (NCBI): domain Eukaryota; kingdom Metazoa; phylum Mollusca; class Gastropoda; family Semisulcospiridae; genus Semisulcospira; species Semisulcospira habei. The sequence goes on along the minus strand of BTPG01000002.1, from coordinate 120,959,951 downwards.
AGCCAGTCAGTGTGTTTTTATGAAAGGTCGTGAATGGTCTGCCATACTATTGTGTGACGTCATTATACACTAGGATTTGGGGCTGAAATGAGCAGTCGAATTTTTGTAGATTATTATAGTATTCTAGAAATTTCTTTTTCTTTAAATTAATATTTATGAGTTTCAGTTACGTGTTCCGTTCTGACTGATTGGTTGCGTTGTGTGATTTCGTTAGATTATTCTGGAAAGTCGTTCTACTATAAAAGATCGTGCCAGGAAGCATTGTCAGTTGTAGGGACACACAGTTCATCGTAGGTACGTGGTCCGTATAGGGTGTACATTGTGAGAGACGCAGCGTAACGGTGGTGTACGTTGTAAGAGAAACGCATTGTGTCGCCAGTGTTGACATTTGCAGAGGAGACATTGTATCAGGATTGGTGCATTTGGGAATGCATTGTGTGGAGATCGCATCGCTGAAATAAAGTATTGTTGGAACTGTTACTCCAGTATTGTCTACAACCTTAAGCCACGTGTGACGGGTTGCAGCTGAATAAAGTTTCTTTAAAAAGAACCTTACGTGCGTGCGTCGGGTGTGATATCATACTACGACTACGACTAAACACGTAACAACCAGTATACCTGTCTTGAGAGTTTGCGAACAGAGAACAGCGGGCAAATCTCGCTTGTCTATTCCTCCTTTGTCTGTGCACGAGGCTGGTAATCTAATCATGCCAATGGAAAGCAAAAAGTCCTCGATGTCGGACGAATTTAGCCCGAAGATTTTGAAAATTGCCTTCCCTACTTTGCGAAACTTGATGTCTCACCTATATCAATAACTTGTGTATCCAAACATAACACGTCAGTTTCCGCAAGACGTGAACCATGAAAAGGTAGTACCTTTACCAAAAACAAAAGATCTCACTGATGTTAACAACTAAAGACCGATTTCAGTTTTTTCAACTCTTTCAAAGCCCCCTCGAGAGGCATGTTCACAAACATTGGCCACAAGCACTTAGTAGAAA
>BTPG01000002.1:120893950-120953950 GCA_036245525.1 Semisulcospira habei | reverse complement strand
GCGCAGTTCTAACAATATATTCCGATGTGATACCGATTCAAGATCTTCATCGACCGTTGATTGTGAGCTGCGTCTGAGAAAGAAAATGAAATATTGCTTTACTAGCATATGTTTCCGCTTTACTAATGTTGCATATCTGAGACTTTTCACTTGTCGAAGGTGTTAAGCATAAAAACTGAATATGACCTCTGTCTGCGTTTGAAATGATATTCTCGGCAGGATCCTTTCAGCATGTCAGTAGCATACTTTATTTTATGCCCATCGCTTTTTTTCCCCCTGTTACTGTATTGTCTTGACGTGCACTCGTACACATTATACGAGGAAGGCGGTGAGCATAGAATAGACTATGACTCTCTATTTATTTTAATTCGTTGGTGATATTCACTACATCATAATCACTAGAATGTTTCATTGTCTGCCTGTCGACTTATCTAATGTGTCAGGCTATGCGAGGCGCTCATACTCAATACAACAGAAATGTGACGGGCATAGACTGTCTTATGATTCCTTCAGTATAATATGCCGATATATTACTAGCTGAAAATAGTAATTCATGGACTAGCATGTCTTACTGTATTTTGATTACTAATATCTATTTAATATCTTAAATGTATGCTGCGATAGCATCATCTTGACATATCGTGCGAGTGTTGACACTTTCATCACAAGCATATTTGTATCTGCTTGTGCTTTTCTTGGGATTTGTCCGGACATCAGAAATTGCTGGACGCTTCTGCGATTTAAAAAATAATAATTTTGGCAGCATTGAGTTATAGGAACATTGAACTCTCATTTGTGCCACGTACCGTGTTTGGAAATCTTATTGCGTGTCATTACTTATTGCATAGATTAGATCGTTCGTGTTAAACCTGTTATCGGGTATTTAGCTTCGGTTATTTAGCTTTACTTTCTCATTCTCTTGTTACTTCACACGTGCAACCAGTTTCTTTTTTCTCCCATTATCCTGTAGTCAGAAAGACACATGTCACCAAATACCAACAACCCAGATCATCTCTTGAACATTGGCCACCTTAATGTGTATCATCTCTGCCGCAAAGTACCAGACATCAAAATTCTCTTAAATCAGCCATCACAGTTTCATATCTTTGGCTTTACTGAATCCCGCCTGACAGACAATATCAGTGATCAGGCAATCTCCATACCTAATTTTGCTATTCTTCGTCGTGATGCCTCTGTTCTAGGCCAAACTGGCATAGTAATATACATACATGACTCTATAATTCAATATGTGACTAGAAGATTTGACCTAGAATCAAAGCAAATTGAATGCATGTGGCTGGAAATAAAAACATCGAAGTCATCACCCGTTCTTGTAGGGTTTATTTATAGAAATCCAGCGGCCACAGTGGCATGGCTTGATGACTTTGAATCAATGATTGACACAGTACAGAAATGCAGGGGTGATATACATATCCTAGATGATTTTAATGTTTTAATGTTAACAGACTGTTACTCTTCGTGGAATTCAATGATCTCTTTTCTTGGTTTAACACAAGTTGTTCAGTCGCCATTACGAGTTACTTCATCTTCTGCGACATTGATAGACCATACCTATACTACAAATGTAAATGCTGTTAATAATGTCCATGTTCTCAATTTTTATATCAGTGATCACTTCCCAGTATATTTCTCGCTGTCTGCCAAATTAGCTAAGAAATTTTGCACAGGTCTTTCAAAAAATTTAACCAGAATGCCTTTCTCTATGACTTATCCAATATCCCATTTAATGATGTATTAAATTACAATGACCCAAATGAAGCCCTCACCCGCTGGTATGAACTGTTCCTCGGTGTTCTAGATAAACATGCCGCAGTGCGAACAAAACGTGTCAAACATCCCACAATCCCTGAATGGCTAACTGGATAAATAAAAGCAGCCATGCAACTCAGAGATACACTTAAGAAAGAAAAGAAATTTGTTGACTATAAAAAACAAAGAAATTTTGTCAAATCTTTAGTCAGAAAAGCTCAAAGACAACATGCCGAACAGATCATTGCAGACGGCAAGGACCTGCGCTCTGTTTGGCAAGTTATCAACACCTTTACTAAAGGTCACAATCACAGAGACATGAACATTGCACCTGAGCTCACTGCAGATACCTTCAATACCCACTTTCTGAGCATAGCTGAGACTTTAGCACGCACTAATACAAATGATCCTGCGAAATACCAATGTTCTGAGCAACTACGATTTCACAGTAACAGTACTGCTGGTTGTGTTTTTTCACTCCCCCAATGACTGTTTTTGACGTGGGTAAATATATATCTAACATGAAAAAGAGATCATGTGGTTCAGATGGCATCAGTTGCGAAATTCTTAAAATAACTCTGCCCTACATAGTTGAGTCTCTAACGTTCATTTACAATCTTTCTATTCAAAGAAATATTTTCCCTGATGAGTTAAAAACAGCTAAGGTCATTCCCTTTCCCAAAAGCAAAAACTTAAACTCATTGAATGATTATAGACCTATCTCCATTCTACCAGTCATCTCAAAACCTATTGAAAAACATATCCATACACATCTGCAATATTTTCTAGAACAGAACTGTCTACTCAGTAAAATGCAGTCTGGGTTTCGCCCGCAACACTCTTGCCAAACTGCCCTTATACATATCATTGATAAATGCTTACAGCCATTAATAATTCTCAGTTATCAGGTGCCGTTTTTCCTGACCTTGAAAAAGCCTTTGATTTAGTCAACCACTGTATATTATTTTTTTAAAAAAACTACCGATGTATCACATCGATTCCAATACCGTACATCTGATATCATCTTATCTAAGTGACTGAAGACAGAAAGTTTTGCTTAATGGTAATTACTCGAGTGAAGGTTTAGTAACGTGTGGTGTTCCTCAGGGGTCAATTTTTGGGCCCATTGTTGTTCAACATATTTATCAATGATTTACCATTCTCTAGTGGGCAGATGTTCACATCTGCACGGGACATAGACGACCCCGCCCTCCACGAGTCCCCTGCTGCCTTGCAGGCCTGGCCGCTTGGCTGCGGAAAGGCTAAGGGAGGAAACCCCTGACATCAAAGCCCCCGTGTCTCCGGGGAAGGCTTTTGAGCCAGAGACTAGGACAAGGACAGTCTGATATAAAACCTACGACCCGAGGACCTCGATGCCATCGTCCCAGCTTGCTAGGCCATGGCAGACGAACCAAGGGTTTAAAGGGTGGGGCCAGTACTGCGCACACTGCACTCCATCAAAAAGCTCCACCGCGCAGGCTTTAGGAAACGTCCACGGACCATGACACTGACCATTCCAAGTCCTGTAGCGACGGGCGAGGGGCGAAACGGCAGGTGAAAGATGTCACTGGAAGCCGCAGTCTCAAACCTGCATGCAGGCGGTTCAGGATATTGGTCGCCTGATGTTGACCTGGGGATGACAACATCACTCGGCACACCCTGAACGACCAAGCAGCCTTCTCTAGGGACAGCACTGCTTGCTCCACACGGAGAGGGGCTTAGAAAAGGTGGCCTAACCAAAGCTCGTCCCCTCGCAACCCCAGTTGGCTAGCCGCGGTCAACTGGCATCTTCTCCTGCGGTCAAAAAACAAGAAAGAATAACGGATCCACTCTCATGACGACCACGACCGGACTCAACGTAGCATGCTGGAACATCCGAACCATGCTCGACAAAGCAGACAGCGGACGCCCTGAACGTCGCTCCGCCCTCATTGCCCATGAATTGCGGAGGTTAAACATCGACATCGCCGCGCTCAGTGAAGTACGCCTTCCGGACGAAGGCAGCCTCCAAGAACTTGGCGCTGGGTACACCCTCTACTGGTCAGGCAGGCCTGCATCAGAAAGACGGCTCTCAGGCGTGGGTTTCATGGTCAAGACCTCCATTGTGACTAAGCTGAAAAACCTACCAACGGGTCACTCAAACCGCATCATGTCCATGCGCCTCCCACTGAGACACCAGCAACACGTCACCCTTCTCAGTGTGTACTCCCCAACCCTCCTGGCAGAGCCTGCTGAAAAGGACAAGTTTTACACTGACCTGCGCAGCCTCATACAGAGCACCCCTGCAGACGACAAAGTCATCATCCTTGGCGACTTCAACGCCAGAGTGGGCCAGGACTCTGAAGCCTGGAAAGGAGTCCTCGGCAAGCATGGCGTCGGGAACTGCAATGACAATGGCCGCCTACTGTTGGAGTTCTGTGCAGAGCAGCAACTGGTCATCACCAACACTACTTTTCAGCAAAAGGACAGTCGAAAGACCATCTGGATGCATCCTCGCTCCAAACACTGGCACCTTATCGACTATGCCCTAGTGCGTCAGAGGCTAGTGCGTCAGAGGGACCGCAGTGATGTCCTCCTCACCAGAGTGATGCCCAGCGCAGAGTGCCACACTGACCACCGCCTTGTCCGCTGCAAACTCAGGCTCCACGTCAAGCCAAAACAAAGAAATGGGCCCCCCCCCCCCCCCCAAGAAAAAGCTTGATGTTGCCAGCCTTCAGCGTGACGACGTGAAAGCTGCCTTTCAGACAGATTTACAGCGCAGGCTCAAAGACACAGCGGACCCAGCAGACTCCTCCCCTGAAACACTCTGGGAACAATTGAAAACTGCTATTGTAAAATTCTCTGCAGAAGTCTTGGGTTTCGCTAGAAAGAAGAACAAAGACTGGTTTGACGAAAACGATGTTGAGATCCAGGAACACCTAGCAAAAAAAGAGCCACCCATCAGGCCCAGCCTTCCTGCCTTGTGAAGAAGTCTACCTTCCGCCTCGTCTGCAGCAGTCTCCAGCGCAAGCTCAGAGATATCCAGAAGTGGTGGACCAGACTTGCACAGAGGACCCAGCTTTGCGCTGACAATGGTGACTACAGAGGCTTCAACGAAGCACTGAAAGCAGTGTATGGCCCCAGGCACCTGGTACAAAGTCCCCTGCGAAGCGCGAATGGCCAGGCACTCCTCACAGATAATACCTCCATCTTGAACCGCTGGTCGGGATACTTTCAGAGCCTCTTCAACGCTGAGCGCACTGTTCAAGAAGCAGTCGTCCTACAAATCCCACAACTCCCAGTAAAGGTTGAATTGGACGAACCGCCCACCACTGAAGAGACCCTCGCAGCCATCCACCAGCTCAAGAGAGGCAAAGCAGCAGGCATTGATGGAATACCGCCAGAGATCTGGAAACATGGAGGCACAGCACTGCACAACAAGCTCCATGACCTCTTTCTCTGCTGCTGGGAGGAAGGAACACTACCAAAGGATCTCCGTGATGCTGTCGTTATCACCCTGTACAAGAACAAAGGCGAGAAGTCTGACTGTTCCAACTATCGGGGAATTACCCTGCTGTCCATTGCTGGGAAAATTCTTGCAAGGCTGCTCCTGAATCGGCTGGTACCTGCCATCGCTGAAGACCACCTTCCAGAGGGCCAGTGTGGCTTCAGAGCAAACAGGAGCACCACCGATATGGTCTTTGTGCTGAGACAGCTTCAGGAGAAGTGCCGCGAGCAGAACAAAGGGCTGTACCTAACGTTTGTCGACCTAACAAAAGCGTTCGACACTGTGAGCAGGCAAGGCATGTGGCATATCCTGGAGCGACTTGGCTGTCCCCCAAAGTTCCTCAGCATGATTGTCCAGCTACACGAGGACCAGCAAGGCCAGGTCAGACTCAACAATGACCTCTCAGAACCATTCCCTATTCTCAACGGCGTAAAGCAGGGCTGCGTGCTGGCACCAACCCTCTTCACCATCTTTTTTAGCATGATGCTGAAGCAGGCCACAGTGGACCTCGATGATGACGATGCAGTGTACATCAGGTATCGTCTCGATGGCAGCCTGTTCAACCTCAGACGACTGCAGGCCCACACGAAAGCCCTAGACCAACTGATTCGTGAGCTGCTTTTTGCTGATGACGCTGCCCTCGTTGCACACACAGAGAGAGCCCTGCAGCGCATCACGTCCTGCTTCGCAGACGCTGCCCAGCTCTTTGGACTCGAGGTCAGTCTGAAAAAGACAGAGGTCCTTCATCAGCCGGCACCCAAGACAGTGTATCGCCCTCCTCACATCACCATTGGCGAGTCTGAACTAAAGTCAGTGCACCAGTTTACTTACCTTGGCTGCATTATCACGTCGGACGCCAAGCTGGACAAGGAGCTTGACAGCAGGCTGGCAAAAGCGAACAGCGCTTTCGGGCGACTTTTCAAGCGGGTGTGGCACAATCAACAGCTGAAAACAGGCACCAAGATCAGCGTGTACGGAGCTGTGGTCCTCACCACCCTGCTGTATGGTTCCGAGTCCTGGGCCCTCTACCGCAGCCAACTACGACTCCTTGAACGCTTCCACCAGCGCTGCCTGCGCACCATCCTGGGCATTCACTGGAGTGACTATGTCACCAACGTCGAGGTCCTTGAACAGGCTGAAACTGTGAGCATCGAGGTTTTGCTGCTGCGGACACAGCTCCGCTGGGCGGGGCATGTCTCCAGGATGGAGGATCATCGCCTACCAAAGATCACCCTGTTCGGCAAGCTTGCTACTGGACACCGTGACATAGGGGCACCAAAGAAGAGATACAAAGACTGTCTCAAAAAGTCACTTAGTGCCTGCCAAATCGACCACCACCAGTGGTCTTCGCTTGCTGTGGACCGTGACACCTGGCGCTCCACCATTTACAAGGCAGCCGTCTCCTTTGAGGACTCTCGCAGAGCTAGCCTTAAGGACAAGCGGCTCAGGAGAAAAAAACAGAGATGCCGCAACTCAGAACCCTGGCCATACCTCCCCCTGCAGCCACTGCGGTCGAACCTGCCTGTCCCGGATTGGCCTCCGCAGCCACGAACAAGCCTGCAGACGTCGTGGGCAACTCCTATAAAATCTTCGTTCGCGAAGTCAAGCCAAGAGAGAGAGAGAGAGAGAGACCATTCTCTATCTCACATCCCGATGCAACATGTGACTTATTTGCTGATGACACTACCATGCACACATCAAACAGCGAATTGCCAAAAATAAACGAGGTTCTCCAGCAAAGTCTTGATGAGGTTTCAAGCTGGTGCCAACATAATCATATGATAATTAGTGTCCAAAAGACAAAGAGTATGTTGATTACTTCACGCCAAAAACATCAACGTGGTCTCCTGCCCGTAACATTATACCTGAACTCTGAGCCCCTTGATCAAGTTAAGAAAAACATCGTTTGCTTGGAGTCATAGTAGATAACCAGCTCAGCTGGGAACCACATATCGAAAACACATGCAAAACAATATCTAAAAATCTATTCCTGCTATCAAAACTAAGTCAAATAGTTCACACTGACACTAGAAGACTCTTTCTCCATGCCCACATTAAGACACACTGTGATTACTGCTCCACTATCTGGGATGGATGCAGTGAGGTACATTTTTTTAAAAACTTAACTCATTGTATCGTCGAGGGGTAATGTTAACTGTGCCTGGTCCCTCTCCCACCGACGAAAAGTTTAGAACTATCCGACTGCTAAACCTAAACAAACAGTTCACATTTAATCGATGTATACTTATGCATAAAATTCTTCACCATAAAACCCCATCTTACCTTCGTATGTTATTTTTGGATAGCAAAGACAATACACGAGGAACAGTTTGTTACAGCTACCATGGGCCAGGCTCGACATATATAAAACCAGCCTTTCGTTCTCATGTTCCAAAGCCTGGAACGAACTACCACCCCAAATTAAATCCATTTCTAACTCTAGAACCTTCAAAACTCGTTTATATAGCATCTTGTTACAGTAACTTAATACCTGAACGGACTACTTATATTATTACATATATATATATATATATATATATATATATATATATATATATATATATATATATATATATATATATATATATATATATATATATATATATATATATATATATATATATATATATATATATCCGTGGGCGTTTCCTAAAGCCTGCGCGGTGGAGCTTTTTGGTGGAGTGCAGTGTGCGCAGTGCTGGCCCCACCCTTTAAACCCTTGGTTCGTTTGCCATGGCCTAGCAAGCTGGGACGGTGGCATCGAGGTCCTCGGGTCGTAGGTTTTATATCAGACTGTCCTTGTCTTAGTCTCTGGCTCAAAAGCCTTCCCCGGAGACACGGGGGCTTTGATGTCAGGGGTTTCCTCCCTTATATATATATATATTATTCACTGTAATTGATATGTGTGCGCATTATTTGCATTGCTTTTGTATTGTTTGCTTTTTGGGGGTTTTTTGTGTTTTTTTTTTTTTTCATTTCAGTTTATTTCTTCATGTTTCGTTTTATTGTGTTTATATACTCTTTGCTATTAATGTTTCTTTTCTAACAGGACAGTTTGTAAGAGAGGCGTTTCGCCTAAAACTTTATCCTGTCAATAAAACGTTTCATCATCATCATCATCATCATCATCATCTCTCTCTCTCTCTCTCTCTCTCTCTCTCTCTCTCTCTCTCTCTCTCTCTCTCTCTCTCTCTCTCTCTCTCTCTCTCTCTCTCTCTCTCTCTCTCTCTCTCTCTGTGTGTCTGTGTGTGTGTGTGTGTGTGTGTGTGTGTGTGTGTGTGTGTGTGTGTGTGTGTAGACACTAGTTTCTCCTGTGTCTGTGTACGTACAGGTCTGAAAATTTAGGAAATGCTTCCTTCAAGTTGTATCTCGGAGTAGTAGTACTTTTCAGCATTTTTAGATTGGATTAGGCCTATTCATTAAAAAGACAAATTGCCGTTTATACAAAGTCGGTTGATCCGCATTTGAGTCCGTAATTTATGCTAAATGCATTTGAAATTTTGAATACAGCTAGCTTCAAGAAAGATATTGGATGAGTTCGTTAACCAGCTTTGTATCTATTCAATGTTTTTTGGTAAAAAAATAATTCATCGCAGAAAAAAATGTCGACACAAAGAATTCTCGACTTCCAGACAGTGACGGTAACGTAAAAGCGCAAGCCACATTATACATTGTTGCTGTTGTTATACATTGTTGCTGAACAGACGCAAAGCGACACACACGTCGAGTCATTGTTATACATAAACTGACACAAAGAAAAGCTCTCTCTCTCTCTCTCTCTCTCTCTCTCTCTCTCTCTCTCTCTCTCTCTCTCTCTCTCTCTCTCTCTCTCTCTCTCTCTCTCTCTCTAGGACAGTTTGGAAGAAAGGTATTTCAATGCCTAAAACATTGAATGCCTAAAACGTTATCCTAATAAACGTTTCATCATCATCATCATCATCATCATCATCTCTCTCTCTCTCTCTCTCTCTCTCTCTCTCTCTCTCTCTCTCTCTCTCTCTCTCTCTCTCTCTCTCTCTCTCTCTCTCTCTCTCTCTCTATTATAATTTCAGTGACTAGACATTGCTTCCTAAATGATCTCCCACATCATAGACATTGCTTCCTAAATGATCTTACATTGCTCCTAAGTAATCTCTTATATCGTGTGCGCACTGTAACGGTGTTTCCTATCCTTCGTCTATAACTACAACAGTAACATTATAACCACGAGAATGCATTTACATTTTGAGCGATTTGGGACGCTGGTTAGGTATCTTTGTGTAAGCGTACCACACATCGAGTGCACTGTGACACTGTTTTTTCCTTGTGTGTTTCCCAGCACACCATCAGTCATAAGCGATTATTGACGCTGTTTGGAAAACTTCGAGCAACTCTTCATCTACTAGACAGTTGGTCAAGACACATTGAACTTGTAGTGTGTCAACGTATAGACTGCCTTGTGTTTTCCTCGTCTGCACTAAAAAACAACACACGTCTATACAATAATATATATCTTTTTCTCTTGGTTCATAGGTGTTGATATATTGTTATCTTTCTACATCAGTTATGTCTACAGAAAAGCCTGATACGCATCAGTTGCTTATAGGACATTTAAATATATATCATTTGTATAACAAAGTTCCAGATTTATGTGTGATGTTGAGTCAACCAAACGTTTTCCACGTGTTTGGAATAACTGAATCACGACTGTGCTCTAACATCAGTGATGACGCCATTTCTATCCCGGGTTTTCATGTATTTCGTCGCGATCCTTTTTCCCCTAAACACACGAGTATAGCCGTGTATTTAAACAATTCTATTAGGGATTGCGCTCGAAGAAGGACAGGTCTAGAATCAGACCTAGTGGAAAGCGTTTGGATTGAACTAAAAGCAAGCAAAGCCACCCCATTATTAATCTACTTTGTTTATTGAAATCCCTCAGCCACTTTTGAATGGTATGACGCATTTACGGAAATGATGGACAATGCAACCAAAAGTACTTTTGAACTATTAATCTTAGGCGACTTTAACATCAATTTGTTTTCTTCCAATCCTGCCGCTTGGGAAACTACTCTTACTTTGTTTGGTCTCAAACAGCTGGTCACTAAAGCAACAAGAGTAACTGCCAAATCCTCAACATTGATTGACCATATTTACACAAACAACAAGACTAGAGTACTAGAGGTGCAGGTGCCCGAGGTTGCTATTAGTGAACATTACCCCGTCTGTTGTAGCTGGGCTCTGAAAGGTGACCGACGCCCCAAACATTACCAACACATCACTATTAAATTCAGATCTTATAAACACTTTAACAAAAATGTTTTCCTGTCGGATCTCTGTCAAGTATGTTTCAGTCACGTTTATAATTACACGGATCCCAATACTGCGCTTGCAGAATGGTATGAGCTTTTTCTAAGTGTACTGGATAAACATACGCCATACCGAGAAAAACGTGTAAAAAGTGCACAGCCTCCCTTGTGGTTAAATAAAGATAAAAAGCACAAGAAATCTGATGCCTATCGTAAACAGCGAAATAAGGTAAAGTATCTTGTTCGTGAAGCCCAAAAGTGTCACTTTAAACGGATCATTGATGAGATAAGGGACACAGTTACAGTGTGGCGCGCCCTGAACACATTTACAAAATCTAAACAAAAGCCGACATGCACCAGTGTCTCAGCGGATACATTTAATACACATTTCCTATCTGCTGCTGATGTCCTATTACAAAGTTGTCCAAACATGTCACAGATATCAGACGTACTTGATAAATTCTGTGCCGAAAAGCTCAAGTCAAGTATTTTCAACATTCCTGTTATAACGGTTTATGACGATGGTAAAACCATATCTCAGCTAAAAAATAAGAGATCAACTGGTCATGACGGCATCAGTAATGCAATACTAAAACTAGTACGTCGTTGATTCTCTGACGTATATTTACAATCTTTGTATTCGACAGGGAACATTTCCGTCCAGCCTAAAGAAAGCAAAAGTCATTCCTTTGCCAAAAACTAAAAAACTAAAGATCTTTCTGAGCCAAATAACTTTAGGCCCATTTCCTTACTTTCAACTTTGTCGAAACCAATACTAAAAAAAAAAAAAAAAAAATATTCACCATCATTTACAGCAGTTCCTGGAAAATCAAGTTTTACACCCCTTGCAATCAGGTTGTCGACAACGCCATTCTTGTCATACAGCGCTGATTCATCTAATTGATAGATGGCTCGATGCAATGAACAGACTGCAAACGACATGGACAGTATTCTTAGATTTTAGCAAAACTTTCGACTTAGTCAATCATAATCTACTTATACAGAAACTTAGAGCATACAGGCTTAGTAGCAACGCTGTGGCGTTTTTTCAGTCATACCTAGAGAATAGAACTCAATTTGTTCTTGTAAATAGCAAACAATCTGCAGAGGGTATAATTCGTCATGGTGTGCCACAGGGATCAATACTCGGCTCCTTATTATTTTCTCTTTTTATAAATGATCTTTCTCTACGTATTTCTCCCACTAGAGTCACCTGCAGCCTTTTTGCAGATGATGGCACATTAGACTTTTCTGATGCAAATGTTTTCAGTGTCAACCTCATCCTTCAGCAAAGTCTAAATGTTACATCAAAATGGTGTGCTAATAATTTCATTATTCCAAACAATGGTAAAACAAAGTGCATGCTCGTCGCCAACAGACAAAAACATCAGCTCAATACCCCTCCTTTGAACTTGTTTCTGGGATCAGAACAAATTCAGCAAGTTAAAGAACATCGAGTACTTGGCACACACATTGATAACTGTCTCAGCTGGCAGAGCCAAACAGATAAGATATGCAAGGTGGTCTCAAGAAATTTGTTTCTTCTTGCTAAACTAAAATATTTCACTAACAAAAGAACAAGACAACTATTCTATAATGCAAATATTAAATCGCATATTGATTATGTCTCATCTGTGTGGGATGGCTGTAGCGATGCAAATTTAAAAAGATTAAACTCACTCCATAGGAGAGCAGAGAAACTTATATTAGATAAAAACATTCCACAACAAAGCAGTACCGACGAAAAACTTGCATTACTTCGTATGCTCCGTCTCCGGCAACACTTTGTTTTTAATAAGTTAGTAATGGTATATAAGGGTACAGTAGGAAAAACACCAACTTACAAATCTAATCTTTTCAAGACTTGTAGCACACCCTACAACACACGTAAAAATGGCCTGGTAGTTCCAAAGCCCAGAATAGACATATTCAAGACGTCTTTTTCTTACTCGGGTTTAATAATGTGGAAAGCCCTCCCCAAAAACATTAAATCAGCACAGTATGTGAGCTTCTTCAAAGCCCAGCTACTACAGTATTTACTCAGAAATAATCGAACAGATTAGATGTATCTATAAACTTAATTAATAGTATCATAAAGATGATTCTGATTCCGCAACATGCTACTTTGATCTGCTATCATACATTCAACTTGCATCGTATTTGCACGCTCAAATGTGTGTTTGTGCGCGCGCGCGCGCGCGTGTGTGTGTGTGTGTGTGTGTGATGGGGGGTGTGTGTGTGTGTGTGTGTGTGTGTGTGTGTGTGTGTGTGTGTGTGTGTGTGTCATTGTAACGCATCACTCGAGTAATAGGCATCATGCGTTATCCTTGTGCTGCCTTACATCTGACTGAATGTGTGTGTGTGTGTGTGTGTGTGTGTGTGTGTGTGTGTGTGTGTGTGTGTGTGTGTGTGTGTGTGTGTGTGTGTGTGTGTGTGTGTGTGGTGCAACGCATGACTCGAGTAATGACCGTCTTGCATTACTCTTGTGCTGCATTGCATCTGGCGTGTGTGCGTGATTGTGACGCATGACTCGAGTAACAGGCATCATGCGTTACCCTTGTGCTGCCTTACATCTGACTGAACTTGATGTGTGTGTGTGTGTGTGTGTGTGTGTGTGTGTGTGTGTGTGTGTGTGTGTGTGTGTGTGTGTGTGTGTGTGTGTGTGTGTGTGTAATATTTTCAATTCCTCAATAGTTACAGTTGGTGGTTAGTGTTCAATAGTTTACTTATGAAGTTTTAACTTTAAACTTATCTTAAAGTTAATATATTTTTCATATGATCATTTTTATGTTTATTTAAATCTATTGTATGTGCACGTGTAAGTATGTGTGCGTGTGTGTATGTGCGTGCGTGCGTGCGTGATTGTAACGCATCACTTGAGTAACAGGCGCCATGCGTTACACTTATGCTGCCTTACATCTGACTGAAAGTGTGTGCGTGTGTGCGTATGTGTGTGTGTGCGCGCGCGCGCGCGCGTGCGTGTGTAACGCATCACGCGAGTAATGGGTGTTTTACTTTATTCTTGTGCTGCCTTACAACTAGCACACGTGTGCGCATGTGTGTGTGTCTGTGTGTGTGTATGAGTGATATTTTCAATTCCTCAATAGTTACAGTTGACGGTTAGTGTTCAATAGTTTACTTTTGAAGTTTTAACTTTACTCTTTCAGTTGTAAGTTGAAATCTTAGAGTTAATATTCTTACATAATCTATGATCACTTTTAGGTTTATTTAAATCTAATGTATGCGCACGCGTGAGTATATGTGCGTCTGTGTGTGTGGTTGCGTGCGTGATTGCCGGTTACCCTTGTGCTGCCTTACATACATCTGACTGAACATGTGTGTGTGTGTGTGTGTGTGTGTGTGTGTGTGTGTGTGTGTGTGTGCGTGTGCGCGCGAAATATTTCTCTTTATTATTATTATTATTATTATTATTATTATATTTCTTCTTCTTTTTACTTTATTTATTTGGCATGTTACCTTTTCTGCTGTTATATTTATTTAAAATGTTATTAAGGTTGTATACTATACCTACATTTTTTAATTGAAAACTGCCGCTTATAGGGTTTTTTGAGAGCCTTATTGAGTCTGGAGGCTATTGCCACCCTGAAAGACCCATGGTCCCGGGCATATTTGTAAGTTTCAGCCTTTTGCGTGACCTACCCCATGTGCGAAAACACGCAAAATAGCTGATTTCAGAACACAATAAAAATTTATCGAATAGTGTGTTAAAATGATAAAGAAACATTTCGGTCACTTCATAAAGTATGTTAGTATTTTCTCGTAAAAAAAGTGTGTTCTGATAATTGGAATTCTAACTGTAATCGATAAAAGTTTATGTTGTAAATTCGCAAATTGCCCGGATGTTATCAATAACATTACAAGTGTTTGCAATGTTGGGCAATTGCTCAGGCCCTTTTTATTCGATAAAATCGTACTTTAGATCATATCACACACATTATTTATGAAAAAATGAGGGGGTCCCGCGCAAAAATTGGCACTTTGGGTCGTTTGCGAGTGCGTTTTCAAAAAGGGATACAAGCGATGTCTGACTTCCGGCAGATCATATCTCCGCCGTAGCCGTCCCAAGCCCGCATGAGAAAGGAGGAAATCAACTACCAAACCAACAAGTATAACCTACGCCCAAACTGTTGCAAACTACTAGTCTTCGATCACTATTAGTGACAGTGGGAAAGTAAACTGGAACAAACAACAACGGGAGATACGGGATGAGAAGGTTTATCTATAAGTAATTAAATGCACCAGACATCACTTAGTAGTTGAGTTAGTACAGTGGTAAAATACTCTTTTTTGCCACGCAGGTAACCAGGGTTCAATCCCCGTAGACGGATATTTTTTCCCTGCTCAAAAATTAGAAACCCATACAGTTTCTACTTCGCTAAATGAAACAAACGCACACACACACACAAAATATATATATATATATATATATATATATATATATATATATATATTATATATATATATATATATATGTTCTTTTTTTATGTAAAATATGCGATTATCATCACCTTTGTAATGTGGATGTTAAACCATGAACCAACCAACAAACCATTTTCAGTCTTGGATAAAAATGCATACTGGTTACCTCGGTACATTTGTTCATTTAATTTTTTTTCAGCCAGGCATTGTGAGCATGTTTTCATTCATTCAATCATTCACAGATTCACTGATGAAAAAGAACACCAAAGAGTGTTGTCACAGGGTGTTTTTTTTTTAATTTTTCTGGCATCATCTACAAACATTAATTAATGAATAATGTGAATTTGTTTTAATATACCTGCTGCAAGCAATGCTACATGCTCCTTTGGTGTATCCGTGAAAGCAGGTCGGTGAACATCTCTGGTTGAAAGATGTTTGTGAACAGATTGGTAGTGGATGTACCTATGTCTCCAGCTGAATCTCAGTTTCCCAGCAGTTTTTGGTTACAAATTATAAGGAAACAAAACAAATGTCACATGTTTCAATATGCCCCGTTATGTTTGCACATGATCATTGTGAGTAAAGAATAATATCTTTGTTTATTTTCAAAAAGAAACGCTGTATTTGCAGACATTCATTTAAAGTATATATGTACAGTCAAGTATGTTGAAAGCATTATTAGGCTACAATGCACATAGGCACCCATACAAAAGTAACTACCTCAAATACAAAATGTTAAATGTTTAGGGCTTAACATCTTTTGTCCATAAGGTGATTTCAAAGATGGGTCACAGAAATAGGGTCTGAACAAATTTTGACCCAAGCTGTATTCGAACCCAGGACCTTTGGGATGAGAGTCAAACACACTACCACCGAGCCACCCAGCTCCCCCTCAAAATACAGCTTTACTGTGGAACAACATATTTTAACTACATTATTCACATTTACATTGACAAAGTGCTGACTTTATACAAGCTAGTGGGTGGAGAACAGTGGAGCTGAAGTTATTTTCAGTTGTGTGCATGCCAACCGAGACTGACACCGGCAACCACTTGCTCATGAGGTATTTATTTGGGAGCCAACTACACAGTATATAAAAGAAGGGGGATAGGAGAGAAGGAATGACAGACTTATCATTTAGAGCCTTCTACTACATATATTATTTCCCTCATATATATATATAACACAAAGAGTTTTTGCGTTCCCGGCTGACGGCCATCTTATTCTGTATTAAAATTTCACTGATGACAATGGAATGCTTAACACAATATATATATATATATATATATATATATATATATATATATATATATATATATATATTATATATATATATATATATATATATATTATATATATATACATACATACATATATATATATATATAATATATATATATATATATATATATATATATTATATATATATATATATTTATATATATATATATATATATATATATAATATATATATAGAGAGAGAGAGAGCATCACTGAAGTCCTGATATAACTAAACATTGCACATCCCACTACGTTATAACAGTGAAATTCAGTGTCCAGCCACCACTACACTACACACATAACACATACTGTGCACAATGTTGGTATGAAAATCAAACAATACTGTTACCAGTACCACACTCTGTCCCATTGCAGCACAACTAAGTGAAATGCAGTCTCACGCCCCATAACATATACTGCACAATGCTGATGTCAACATAAAATACCGTAACAACTGCATAACAAGGGTAAAATGCACTGTGTCACCTAGTCTGCATAATATAGGCATACACACCAAACAATACTTTTACTGCTCTTGATACAAAGTCTGTGCAGTCCACCATATCACAACACTGCAAAATACATCAGTGCTACGCTGGCAGAGTGCCTACAATACAACCCGAAACGCTGAAGGTAAATTCTTTGTAAGGCACTGCAACACTAACCTGCGAAAGTTTTGTTTTTCTAACAGAGTTGCCATTGTTTGGAATGAGTTACCAGTTTCATTAAAAAAAGCACCTAACATAAATTCTTTACAAACCAGATGGACGAATTACCAAAATTTAAAGAGTTTTTCTATTCATATGATGAATCATTTATAGGAAAATTTCATGAATAGCAGACTCATAAAGTAACTTAAGAAAGAAAGGACATTTGCAAAGGCCTCACGGCCTATTTTGTCCTCACACTACTACAGTCTGCACCATGCCGGCTATTAATATAAGCAATACTCTTCAAAAACTCAACATGGTGCAGGCTATCGTGTCACAACTGATTGCACATTGCATAGCACTTAGCAGCCACCACACACAACCTGGTACTGTGCACAATGTTGGCTTCAGTTTTACTTTGTTTATTTAATTTTGGACCTGCTGGGGGCATGAGAAAAATCACAAAAGAACTTACATGATTGCGCTCAAAAATTAACTACACATGAACACATGTTCCTTAGACAGCACAAATGACTTGTATGGACACAGATCATAGTTAGGTCATTCTGTTTGCTGGTATGTGTCATGTACAGTACGTCTGGAAAACATGTGAAATGAACCATGTGATTAGCAATTCTGATACGATAAGTAAAGCTACACAGCTGAAAGTCAACGATTGACAGAGGAAGAATAAATAATAAAACAAACAAAGTACAGTACATATCATATGCCTATGATCAGTTATCAACCAACCACTGAAAACTGCTGTGACAGATGGAGGGTAATGCAAGAACTACATGGTCAACTCACTCTTTAGAAGTATTGCGATTTTCATTGAGCAAGTCCACATTTGGTATATTTTGAGCAGAGGGTTTAATGACATATATGTATATATATTACTACATACCTACCCCCCCCCCCCCCCCCCCCCTCTCCCCCGGCTGCATTTCTATATTTTGGCACACCCTCTCTTCAGAAAGGACCCATGGGTGTTATACTCTGAGGCCAATGACCATTTTCAGAATGTATATCATTTATAATCATGCAAAGCGGAGCAGTGATAAGTTTTCTCCTTGTTTCACACCGACGCTGCAAAAAAATCTATCTGTACCACTGTTTCCTAACTCATAAGAGTCAGCTGTGGAGTACATATTTTGAATGACTGATGTATGCCAGTATTTCGGAACTTGTCACAAAAAAGACCTGTTTATATGCTGAAATTTGAAATGTCTTCGAAAAATGAACACATTGGCAGTAAAGGGGTTTTTCCCTGGATAATCAAAAACTAATACAAATTAAGCTGCGTTTCCAAATCGTGACATGACAGGAGAGTGCAGTAAGGCAAAGGCGTTTGCTGCATTGCGAAGGATGTGACTGTCCAAAACCTTGGCATTGTGGCTGGACAGCAAAATAACAGGACGTTTGCCCACAGGACAATCAGTTCACTTCCTTTGCCTTCCTGTCGGTTGGCCATCCCGGAGAGACGTACCCGCTGAACTCTTCTTCAATGTGGCTATTGCAACCTGCAAAAGATAATTAAGAATCAAAAAAAAGTTTTGAAATGCACATTATGCGTGCATATATATGTGTTTGCAAGTATTTTTTACAAAGTACATACATGCATAATAATTATGACAGTATTCAGAGCAAGAACAAGAAAGACAATGAATGTCCTTATGGTTTACGTGTATGACCAATCCACATAATACGTCCAACCTGTGTGACCTTGTGTGAGGAGAAACAATTTGTGTCAAAATCTGACCATTTTTTACCCCTTTCTGGACCCCCCCCCCCCTCCCCCCGTGACCCTGACCTTTGAAAGGTCACAGCAGTTGGTATGTTTAGAAAGATTGTACCACAAAGTACCCTGGTGCCAAGTTGGACGTCTGAGGCTTAAATAGTCTCTGAGGAAATACCAATGTTAAAGTTGCCTACAGATAACAGACAGTCGACGGATGACCCATTACAAACACTTAGTTTTGCTATCACACGTGAGCCACATATGAGACACAACTGAGCTTTAAATGACCACAATGGGTGTATAAATATATCTAGAATCAGCATCACAGTGTAACTTGCAGAAAATGTTTCATACAGGACACGTTTAACATATTGCTGTTTAGCAACAGTACACACTGGACCAAAAACCCACCCCACCACCCCCACACTTTGGTACCGGTCTCAGGCCACTTTACAAATTTCAAATACAAGCGATCAAAAATCTCAGTAACTTCAGTAGCTGAACTGGCCCTTTGTCTGTCTTGTACTGTGTTTGTACTGTGTTTGTCTTAAATGGCGTAAATCCGTGTCTGTTTCGTGAGTGTGTGTGTTGGGTTTCAGGCGTGGCGCTTTGAGTCGATTTCCCCAAAATTGAGAAAAAAGCGCCTATATAATAACGGTATTATTATTATTTATTATTAAAAGCTGGTATTCAGTGTTTTCTTGTCATTCTTGCACTAAGTGCTTATTAAAGAAAATGACAGTATTTGCAGACTTGCACAAGCCTCTAGTTTCCAAATCAAATGCAATATGGTGCCACTTGTTGACAGCAAGTGATTTTAGCATTCGGTCTTGTAGAGAATGCTGGTACTGTACTACACCATCTTCAAAATGAAAAAAAGCATTACAGTATGATGTGTTTATTCACACCAGTTGTGTTTTGTTATGAACCTGATTCTATTCACAAATCAACCGGTATGATTTACCTCGAGTCCAGGAGAATAGTTGATCTACTGGAACTGGCATTGCCTGCTTTCAGCTGTGACCTTCTCCTTTTGAGCAAACATGACCTGACTAGCTCCTGCCTCTTCTTGGTGTAGGCGTCATACTTCTGTGTTCTGTGCTTGTTTTGAAAGTATACCCTCTGGGTGCGACTCTGCAGTGCGACGTCAACAGCAGCATTGACCTGAAATTAAATACATGTTTATTAACGTGTTGTTTAGCAGCATGCCAATTTTACATCTGATCTTATTTCAGGGTGGGTTGGTTCCAAACTCCCCAAAAAGGGACTTTGTTATAGCATTATAAACAATTCGGGGCCAGGGCGGGAGGGCTCCCCCCCCCCCCCCCTGCCCAATATGCCCCTACATTTAGTTTACGCATTACTACCTTCAAACTAATGTGAAATAAACTGTAAACACCACAAACAACAATGGTGAAGCCTGGATCGCTCATGTGCATTTAAAACTGATCATTTACATAATCTGCACTGTGTGACCTTTCCAAAAGGTGACTGAAATTTAAGTGCCATGAGTCTCCGCATCAGAAAAGGGCTGGCTTTTGTACTTGTGCATAATTTTATTACGATTTAAACTACTGAAAATCCAATGAACAGCAACAGCACAACATTATTTGAGAAAAAATATCTATTGTCAAAATATGGCTATTTTTTTTACCTATTGCTTGATTTCTCATGACCTTTGGTCTTAACTCAAACTGGTATGCTAAGACAGGTCTTGCCACAAAGTATCCTTGGACCACGTTGAAGACTGTGGTTTGAATAGTCTCCAAGAAAATGCCAACATTACCGTTTACCATGGACGACGAATGGCCCAGAACATAGCCTCACACTTGCTGCACACATGAGCCAATGACAGAAAGCATTACAGTATGATGTGTTCATTCACAATCACACCATAGTTGTGTTTTGTTCTGCACCTGATTCTAGTCACAGATCTACCGGTATGATCTACCTTGAGTCCAGGAGAATACGTGTCGCCTTCCTTCACTTCACTTGAGCTGTGGCCTTGGTGTAGGCGTCATACTTATGCGCTTGTTTGCAAGTAAGTCCTCTGGGTGAGAGTACTGAGACTCCACAGTGAGAGGTCAACAGCAGTATTGGCCTGAAATGAAATACACGATTATTAGTATTACTGTGTTGTTCGGCAGCATGATAATTTCACTTTGTGTGAACTAAATGCAGGAGCAGATTATTACTTTCAAAATAAATGTGACATAAACTGTGTACACCGCAAAGAACAAACAAGAATTGCAGTCTGTACGCCTCATGTGCATAACTAATTCACATATAAGTATAAACTGTGTGACCTTTTCAAAACTGAGGTAGCTGACATAAGTGTCACAAGTCTCAACATAAAGGCTTGCTTTTGTACTAGTGACATTTGTATTTTCTCTACAAATTACAATTATGCATTTTTCTAAAGTTTGTCAACCTTCTGTGACTCTTGACCTGTGTAAGGAGTCAACCAAATTAGTATCTATAAGATGAGGAAGATTTCATCATCAGCTACCCTTGTGCCAAATTTGATAGGGAAATTGCAAAAACTTTGATACAAACCGCAATCATACAATGAAAAAATAAATAAGCATATATCACACATTCCAAGGTCATCCAAAATGGTAGTCAACAAATATTAGGGTTTCAGTCAAAGTAGCGTAGGTTTAATTTAACATACATACATACCTATAAAGTACTAGGTAACCCTTTTACTCCTGATACACCCACTGCTTGACATAAATGTGACTATGATAGTTCAAGGGTGGTGCCAAAATCGATCGGCGTCTCATCCGCCAAGCTATTCTGGCACCATCCTTGAACAAAACAAAAAAGAAATGCTGGACTTATATCCTAATCTGTAATATAGCCTTTATAAGACAGCAAGGGAATGGATGAGCAAATTAAGTTACTAAGTACTGGAAGCAGTTACTGAGTTAGAGGTTTATAATGCCAAATTCTCCCTTAGCAGGACTTTTTTCTACACACAGTACGTTTTCCTAGATAATAAGCACTGGCACTGGTTTAATATAACTACAATGTCGACTACATACCCTCCACTTATTAGTAAAGGCTCTCCGAAAATGTATGGAAATGTTCTACTTCTAGGTGGTGACTGACATGGCCGGAATGCCCCCCCCCCCCCCCCCCCCCCTTCTCAACCCACAATAAAATGTAGTCTTCTTCATTGCAGGTAGGCAGTGACGACGGCACTAGTACCGTGGGGACTTAAATTTCCATGCATACACGGACAGTTAGCTATGGGGGTTTCACGCCGTGCAGGTGATATCTCACGGCGGTGCATAAAAGGGTTGGACGCTGAACCAGTGAGATATGCCACTTATATTACGACAGTTTGCTTCTGCTAGTCTCTTGGCTTGACTTCGCGAACGAAGATTTTATAGGAGTTGCCCACGACGTCTGCAGGCTTGTTCGTGGCTGCGGAGGCCAATCCGAGACAGGCAGGTTCGACCGCAGTGGCTGCAGGGGAAGGTATGGCCGGGGTTCTGAGCTGCGGCATCTCTGTTTTTTCTCCTGAGCCGCTTGTCCTTAAGGCTAGCTCTGTGAGAGTCCTCAAAGGAGACAGCTGCCTTGTAAATGGTGGAGCGCCAGGTGTCACGGTCCGCAGCAAGCGAAGACCACTGGTGGTGGTCGATTTGGCAGGCACTAAGTGACTTCTTGAGACAGTCTTTGTATCTCTTCTTTGGTGCCCCTCTGTCACGGTGTCCAGTAGCAAGCTCGCCGAACAGGGTGATCTTTGGTAGGCGATGATCCTCCATCCTGGAGACATGCCCCGCCCAGCGGAGCTGTGTCCGCAACAGCAAAGCCTCGATGCTCACAGTTTCAGCCTGTTCAAGGACCTCGACGTTGGTGACATAGTCACTCCAGTGAATGCCCAGGATGGTACGCAGGCAGCGCTGGTGGAAGCGTTCGAGGAGTCGTAGTTGGCTGCGGTAGAGGGCCCAGGACTCGGAACCATACAGCAGGGTGGTGAGGACCACAGCTCTGTACACGCTGATCTTGGTGCCTGTTTTCAGCTGTTGATTGTGCCACACCCGCTTGAAAAGTCGCCCGAAAGCGCTGTTCGCTTTTGCCAGCCTGCTGTCAAGCTCCTTGTCCAGCTTGGCGTCCGACGTGATAATGCAGCCACGACAGTTTGCTTCTGCTAGTACCTCGTGTTCTAATCGCTTAGCAAACACCACCACAATTTAGTTGCTGAGATTTTGTTGTTTTCCTGGCTGCCACGTAGACTGCTTCCCGTCTTTGCTTGGCCCGTTCTTTTTTTTAAACTTCAGATTCCGAATTATATTGCGTGTTGCTTGGCGCTATTACGCAGGTTATGCCTTACGCTCGATGACTTGTCGCAACTTATGCAAAAGTATCTTATTTCTGAGGAAACAAAACATTTTACGCATAGAAACAGTCAGCGTACACACCTATTTCAGACAGTATATCTCTTTTATCAATTATCGATAAATTGAGCTTGTTTGCAATACGACCTGACGTACGGCGTTTTTTTTTCCTGTGAACTCCAGTCTCAGGTCACGGCAGACGCAAGATAGCGGTATCTAAATGCGCAGAAAAGATGCGCGAAAGAGGTGTGTCCTACAACCTTAAGGACAGACATGTAAAAAGGCCTGCGTGCCTACTGTCTTCATCTTAGAAAATAAAGTTTCACTTCAATTTAATTCAATTCAGTTCTCTCTCTCTCTCTCTCTCTCTCTCTCTCTCTCTCTCTCTCTCTCTCTCTCTCTCTCTCTCTCTCTCTCTCTCTCTCTCTCTCTCTCTCTCTCTCTCTCTCTCTCTCTCTCTCTCTGACAGTTTGTTATAGGAATACCGCTTATAGAAAGTCGGTTGACCCACATTTGAGTCCTACCTATCTCTCCAACTTACTTCACCCCTACACTCCTTCCTGCTCCCTCCGCTCCGCCTCCGACCCTCTCCGCCTCCTCATCCCCCGCACCAAACTCAGCACTTTCGACTTTCGGCCCCCGCTCCTTCTCAGTATACGGTCCATCCACCTGGAACACTCTCCCACTCTCTCTCCGTCAGAAACACTCTCTCCTCCTTCCAGCCCGCCCTCAAAACTCACCTCTTTCAACAGTTCTAGCACTACATCACCACACTCCTCACCCCAAGCTGACCGTCGTAATGTATTTTCACTATTTGTGGTACGTGAGTCATTGTCTAAAGCGTGCACATGCGTGTGCGAGTTGTGAGTGCGCGCTTAGAGTTATAATTATTATAAGATAAGCGCATTATAAATACCGTAATTATTAATTATTATTTTTAAGTTTCGTTCTATTCATTTGGAATTTTGTATAGCTAGCTTTGAAATAGACATTGGGCAGGTGAGTTCGTAATCCAGCGTTGTCTATACCTCTTCAACTTTTTGAATAATAATTAAATCATTTTTGCAACATTTTGATCCTGTGTATACTCCCATCAAACAGTCAGCCCTGGAAGAGGCTGTAGTGTGGAACAAAACAGTTAGCCCTGGAAGAGGCTGCGTGCCTTTCGGATGTTTGACGTGAAACATTACATGCGTCACTGTGTACACAGCGTCGTGAGACTAGCGATGCCATGACGTCAAGCTTATAGTGACGTCATTTTGCTGCTCGTGCTATTATTCTTCAGAATTCCTGTTGCTACACGAACCCACTGAGCGTAGTAATGGCGGGAAGCGCCGTGCATGTGTGTTGGTCAGAGATTGGCTTAGAGAGGAGAGAAATGGATCAGAAGGATAAGCTTAAAAATATGAAAAACTCTGAATGTTCCTAAAAGAAAAACTCATATGAGCTCCAAACAATATGATAGACTTTGGGATAAAATCCTCTCATCTTGTTCTAATTCCAGTTGCTATTCAGCGAATTTTCCAGCTGACTTGACATAATTTTGTTTTCCGAGACATTGTCTCAGTCGATTATCCAAGGCTTTTCTAAGAGAACCACTTCAGCCCTCGGTGTTACGGCCGTAACTTGAAGTTAAACTGAACCTACTCTACAATTCACTCACAGAATGAACACCGGGTTTACCTCCGCCCAAAAGTACATAGAGATAAATCGGGCCGAAATGTTCCGTCGTGATGACTGTGTGCTGGTCTGTGATTTTGGACCTTACGACTGGAAACCGTAAGATCCAAAATCACAGACGAGCACACGATGAATCTAGAAAACGTGTGCAGTGCAACAGACATAGACTGCCACAATGACGATTTACATCTGTTGCGGGTGGGTGATGGAGCTCACGTCAGTCTTGTTGATTTATTATTTCAGTTCTACAGCTTTATCGCTACTCCGGCTGCATGAGCTCATGAGAATCTATGCGCTTCTTGAAGGCAAACAACGCCTTTTAAAAACCTGAACATAAAGCGCAATTTTTGATATTCAAGAAAAATGACTCGGCCCGACAGCCACAGCGGCGTAGAACGGACACCGAGTGGCGGCAGTATATTTCAATGGTCGACTTAACTCATTCTACCCCAACACCGAAATCCTTAAATTTTGCCATTGTCCTCTGAAGACTGCATTGCAGTGCAGAACACAGATCGACCATGATAGTTCAAGGGTGATGCCAGAATAGCTTGGCGCCCATGGGCGCCAAGCTATTCTGGCATCACCCTTGAACTATCGTTGTCGATCCTTATCTGCCTGTGGTGTGTCTGGGGTAGAATGGGTTAAATGAAATTGTCTTCTGCTGCCGTGCGGTCTGAAATTTGAACTTGGCACACAGTTCAAGTTACAGTGGCCCCAAACAAATTCATGTGTAATTTTATACTATATTTTTTTAAACACATTCAGCCCTGACGCACTACAGCAGGAGATGGATCGACCATGATAATTCAAGGGTAGTGCCATATTAGCTTGGCGCCGACACGCTCACGTTGTGGAAAAGTCAGTATTCTTGGTGTCTTGTCGTTGATAGCTGTTAGTGTGCATAAGCTTCGGGTCCTCGCGCTATACTACAGGCCGCAGGTATATTGCTCCCAAACTCGGGTTGGGTGACATAGAAACCGAACAAGCTAAGCGCAGTTTAGTAACCACATTAACTAATACTACTACTGTGCGATATACCAGATGAAACGAAAGGCAGTAGTGAACCGACCACGACATATGCGTGGCATGTAGAATATCGCGAGGACCCATGACTGATAATGTGCACGGATCAACTAAAACAGTGAGAATGCCGAGTACTGTGTTTACGCCGCCGTGCGGCAGCAGCAATCAGCTAACTTGAAGTCGCTCATCATTGTAGTTTCAAACGCCACTTGACCGCGGTCAGCCTGACATTTTCGCGTCTAGGTCGCGGGGCGGTAGATGGAGTGGCGGCGGGGTCGTGTTGCACGTACTGAATTATGCCGCCAGGCTTATCGTTGCACAACCGGCGAATGACCCTGGTGTACTGTTGTACCAGTGTTATGACTGACTGAGGTTCGGTGTTATGGTATTCTGGCTGCCGGCCGTAGATGACTTTTACATCTGCTCTGCCGGAATTCATCGTCTCATTTTCGCGACTCTGTTTTACATGAGTTTGGGCTGCCGAGATCTATAGACAGCACGACCCAGCAGCAAGGGCCATAGATCCTCATGAGCCCCCGCCTGGCAGAGGCTCATGCGGGTCTACGCCTCTTTCTAACACCACTTTGAATCCGTGTCCCTGAGCTGAACTGACACAGATTTCAGCCGGAGACACAGTCTGCGTCCAGGGGCGGATCCAGAGGGGGTCTGGACGGGGGGGGGGGGGGGGGGAAGCCCAAATTCGCTGCCCCCCCCCCCCCCCCCTCGTACGTCAGATTTACAGACCTGGACACACACACGCACGCACGCGCACGCTATAGTTTTGCAACCATGATAGTTTTATTTTTAATGCTAAAAGGGATGAAATAACAGAAGGAGACTACAACACTCCAATTTCAGTTAGTCTCCAGACTCGAGTTTGCACTGCCGTGAACCTATAAGGAGCATGAGCATCGCGCTATTCTACGCAGCAGAGCCGGGACGGTCGTCGAATCGCGCGTGTTGACAGCCATGGGTGTCTGGTTTTGGGCTCGATGGTCGCGATTTTATCCCGGCTGCGTAAACATAGCAGCATAGAGGCAACATCAGCCTGCAAGATACATACAGATTCTTATGACTGCGCCTACTCCTAGACGCGTATGAGCATATGTGACTCTTGCAGCTGTCGACGTTTTGCCTGTGTTCTTTTCATCACCACGACCCGATTAAACTACGTAAACATAGCAGCATGAAGATAATTCGACTCAGAAATACATTTAGCTTCTCACAAGCCCCTGCACTCTGCGCGGAACTCATGAAGATCTATGCCTCTTGGAGAGTTTTGTCTATGGTTATAGACGAACATTGCTAAACACAGTGAACGTCATCCGTCTGATGTAAAAACAAGAATATATTTATCCTGTGAAAGTATGCGGTAACGCTGGAATGAATGTTTCTTGATAGATTCATTTGTCTCTGTGCACATCAGACGGAACAGAGAACCTTCTGCTGTACCATCTGACGCCAGTTCCGCTGAAAGCGGCCTTCAAGGCTGGCTCTAGCCTTGTGGCCACACAGGGCAATTGCTTCCGGTGCATGTAGTAACTTTTCCGCCAGAAATAGTTAAAAAAATTTCCTCCCTTTTTGCCATTTTTTTAGGGTGTAAAACTTCAATTGTGTGCCTTTTTTGGCGTTTTGAGCAACAAAAGGCATGACAGGTGGTGTGAAAAAGAGCAAAATCTGGGTAATTTTAGTCGACCTAGTGTGTTCATGGGAGCCTAATTGGGGCATGTGCACGGTTGTATGCAGGCTTGCAGACGACAGTTTTGTCATGGGGTACTTAGTGCATTTGAGTGTTGTGAAAAACGCTAACTCTTAATTTTTTTAAGAATTGCTGAAATAGCTTCTCCTGTGATGTGCTCCGCGTGGATTTTTTGTTTTGGCAGAAAAGTTCTTCGTTCATAGTTTTATGCTGCAAGAGGCTAACAGATAACAGTGTGTGAAAAGGGGGTGTAACCTAATTGCCCTGTGTGGCCTGTACTGCCCCCAGCCCTCAACCAAATAACAGCCCTGTCCAAGCCCATGTCAGTATATATTTTTAATTTGTAACCTGGCTTTTAAATTTCTGAGTCTTCAGAAGTAAACCCGCCCGTATAATTATCTGCTTCAGCAGATCCAAAAAGTGTGTTCATTTACTGAAAAACAAAAGAAACGGATGAAACTCACTGCAAAGCACAATAGCACATCTCCCTCCCCCTCCCCCACTCAGCCTGGAAATTAAAATTGTGTGAACTGAAAAGGCAAAACTTAGGCACAGATTCTCATAGTCACGGTCCTGTAACTTGCATGACGGACTCCTGAGAATCTATGCATTTTCTGATCGGTAGAAAGGACAACTATCTGTCCTAGATACTCAATGAAACGCACCTCCTGTCTCGAATAAACATAGATCCTCATGGCGCCCGCAGCTGCGAAAGCGAATGAGAACCATGCCTCTTGCCTGCCCCATTTCATTATGCTGGTCTGTGCGTGGACGAAGCAGCGCGAGCTGATTCACTGGCTGCCTTCAATAGTGTATTAGAGTCGTTGACAGCAATTATAAACAATCCGCTCTGCTGAAAAAAGGGGACAGAAACAGAATAGCGCGAGCCCCTTTTCCAGCGAATCAAAATGATTAGGCATTTCGGAGTCTGAGTTAGAACTGTATTAACCCATAAAGGCCAGACATGCTTTGACAGTTTGGGCGGTGTAAGAATAACTTGGCGCACATAGGCGCCAATCTCTTCCGACATCACCTTTCAACTATCAACAGTCGACATGTGTCTAGACCTGTGATTTAAAACTGAGCACACATGGCTGGGTCCGCACATCAGTGGTGTTCACACGCAACCTCGTCAGTGATATTCATTTTGTCTTTTCTGACAGGTCACAGGTCTGTTGCCAATCAGAGAAGTAAGCCAATCTAATTTTTTTTCCCTCCGCAAACAAAAAAGGATGGGGGGGGGGGGGGGGGGGAATCTTGCGGGGCTGCTTGACCGCAAAGTCCGGCCATTGCAATGTCCGTTGGGTTTACATGAATGTGCCGATGGATGGACTCAGTGCTAACGCTATCAGGCGATCTTTCCCCATAGTGCAGCGCAAATCCAAACAAGTGCCTTTTGTCAATAATAACGCAAGAATCATGGAAGCATATGCGCCGGTGACAGGTAGTAAACTGATGAATGCAAAATCAGACGGACAGTTGTAAAGAAACAATGGCCATGGATTGAACGGCACACAGCTATGTTTTTTTTAAATGTTTTATTTCTTCGGGTAAAGCAATCGTCGCTACCTATGAGCTTATTCATTGCAGTAATGTGATTGTCAAGCTAGAGAAGATTCACGTTGGCTAAAATAACTTAAACTGGAACTGACATAAAGACGTGAGACTGTTGTGAAAGGTATCCGTTAGTTTATGCTCGCCGCGGACACAGACGGCCGGTGAAGTTCTATGATCTTTAACTCTTACCAGTTCGCTCCCTTGGCCATCGTATGTATACATACGAAGCCACGCCCATGGAAAATTCCATCGTGTTTACTGAATTAAAACCAATTAATTTTTACTCTCAGTATTATTGTCATAACTTATTGACATTAGAAAGTCACTTTCATATGATAGAATGAAAAACATATTAATTTTGAGTTTGTTCGTGACCTTTGTTATCCATCGAGTCACTACGTCCGCCATCTTGCTTTCCCTACTGCGTTATTTTCACTGCTTGCGATTTCTCTCTGTGAATATTCCGTCAAAATGAGTTCATCTGAGTCCAAAAGTGAACAGTATCTCCCTGAAGGGGAATCTTCCAGCAACCAGGCCACTGAAAATGATTCTAGCACCAGCAATGTGGAAAAAACGAAAGAAAACCATCGCAGGTCATTGTGACACTTTCTATTTTGGTTTGAGTCTTTGTTTACCTATTGTCTGGTTCAGAATCGTGAAACTTTATGAAGTACATAAACAAGTTTTATTACTTGCTGTGTATTGCCTCAGTGATATTTTCAGCAAGTCAGAGATTTTCAGAGAAGCACATGTTTGTTGTCTCAGTCATGCCAGGTGTTGACACGCCCACTTTTTCCTGCCCTTGACCGGTGTACATTATGTTGCGTAACTCTTAGAAATCCAAACACATTTTCTTGAAACTTCACAAAAATGTGTAGAAATGATTTGTCCACACACTGGATTCACATTTTAAACAAAGGGGCAAGAAACAAAAAAATTTTCTTCTTAGTGACTTTCGTGAAAACTGTTTTTGGAAACCGGACACAATTTTTTCTTCGTCGCTAAATAAACAACAACTTCTAAACTATGTTAAGTACAGACTTTTTACTTATCCTGACTGAAAGCTGACTCAATGCACTTTAATATGATGTATAATAAGCCAACTTTTGACCACTAGAAGAGCTTTCAGCAGCATTTTTTCTTGGTCATGTGTGAGGGTAAAAGTCATTTTGTTCACTGGCCTCAAATAGAGCGAACTGGTAAGAGTTAACCGTACTCCGCTGTATCAGTAGTCAGGGGCAATTATCCGATTAACCGGTGACACCAGATGGTCTGCCGCGTCCAAAGCCGAACTCTCGCCTCAGCCGGGCGTGTCATCAGTCGTAGGCATATCCGCAGATGACTGCCTCAGTCTGAGGATGGTACATGTCTATAGCATATCAAGCGATATGGCTTTTCAGGAGCCCCTTTGCCTACAGGGGCGCATGAAACTCTATGGTTCTACTGAAGAGCCCTAAGTCAGCAGAAACTGAATTCTCACCCACAATTGGGGTAGACCAACACTCAAGGACTTATATCGTATGGCTGACTCGGAGTGAAGATGCTATGCTGATGATATCGCACAGTGAGAGATACTGCTTTTCATGAGCCCCTTTGACTGCTGGGGCATTTGACACTCTGTTTCTGGCTGAAAGACTATGACGGGATGCACGCATTTAGTGCAAACTGAGGTTATATATATTCTCCAGCGGATGGCGGGGCGCCTGGGGGTAGTCCCTACTGCTCTATGTAGTAGGTGTTCAGTGGAAGGCTCAGCCTGAAATTCCATGGCTTTAGCACAGCATTCTCAGAATTTAATGAAAAATTACGTCCCTTCGAGCTAATCTGATTGAGTGCATTTTTGGGCTTTGGGCGACGCCTTTGTTAAAAGTAATATATATATATAATATAATTTTTCATTAAATTCTGAGAATGCTCTAACTACGCTAATGCCATGGAATTCCAGGCTGGTAAGCTTGCATTGTGTCATCAGGACATCAGCTGCCCTTTTTGTGACTGCATCGCCTACTAGTTCTAAAAAGGAGAGGGTTAGTATATGTATACGCTCTCCTTGTGGAGAAAAACCCAAACGGAGAAAGAAACACGCTTAGAAAAGACAGTTACAACACAATTTATTAATATTGAACAGTTGCCACATTCCTTCTGCGATGATGAAGATAAGTAGCGACTGATCTCTATATTTGTTTGTCTATTTTGAAAAAGGGTATTTACCCGAAATATTAATAATTGTGTTTGTAACTGTCTTTTCTAAGCGTGTTTCTTTCTCCGTTGGGTTCTTCTCTGCATTTTACACACTTGGCAGTCAGCTGTTTGGTCTAGATTGCTCGCCATGTGAAAATGGACGATGTGCCAACACCAATAAAAACTCTTGACTGATGCAACACATTAATAATAGAGCGTTGTTCCGGCCAACGGGCAAAAGGCCATCCGGCCGACGTCGGCCGCCGTTGGCCCGCGCACGGCTGTGCGCGGGCCAACGGCTGCCGACGTCGGCCCGTTGGCCTTTTGTGCGTTGGGTTAATATTCTTCAGTGGAGAATATGTGAAATTTATACAGCGTCACGCACGTACTTCAACAGCATGCGTGTTCATTTGAATGCATAATAGATCCGGTCTTGCAAGCGCCTTTTTGACCCTGTGTATCGCTGTTAACCCCTTCGCTGCCAGTGATTACCAATTGTGTTTGAAACGACTTACCGACAGTTGAGTGAAGAACACAGATATAGTGAGCAAAATCTGTCACCGAAACACAGAACTAAAAAGAGATATAAATCCTCTCGAGTCCCCCGCGACTGCGGGAGCTATTGATGATTTATGTCTCTTGCAGCTGGGTAGCGTTCGCTTTTCCCCGACAGTTAAGGGGTTAAGAAGAGCTATCCATAGTACAGTACATTAACACAGACCGTAAAAAAAAAATTAAAAAAATTTCTTCGGGCTAGTCCTGCGGTCGTGTTGTGCTGAACTGAGAGTGGAGACATAATAATAATAATAATAATAATAATAATACATAGTTTTTATATAGCGCCTTCCCCACGAACAGCAAGCTCGGAGCGCTTTACAGCACAAATAAAAATATTAAAAAGGAGAAAAATTAGAACACACTCACTCTTTAAATAAACATCTGCTCGCACCATGTAGGCGCATTCCTAACACGAAACACACACACACACACACACACACACACACACACACACACACACACACACACACACACTCACACACACACACATACACACACACACACACACACACACACACACACACACACACACACACACACACACACACAGCCTATCAACATGGGGAAACAACCAACATTTCCAGGCAGCACATCCAGACTAAGCTAATCTTGATATGCTACCTGGAAAAGATGGGTCTTCAAATTTGTTTTGAAGGTCAACAGGGTAGGGGAAAGACGGACATGCAGTGGAAGTGAGTTCCAGACGTGAGGGGCCTGATAACTGAAAGAACGGGCACCAGCAGTTTTTAGGCTGACTCTGGGCTGAACAAGCAGTTTTTGTGAGCTTGAGCGTAGACTTCTACTAGGATTGTGTGAGGCAAGGGAAGAAGACAGATATGCAGGAAGCGTATTGTCATACTTACAACGTGAACAGGAAGCACATTTCGACCCGTATTTTCTTACTTAACCAATTACACCCAGAGGCTGATTTTGTAAAAAAAAAAAAAAAAAAATTGCTTATTGTCCTATAAAGACAATATTACAGGTTAGGTGATAGCTCAACTGTTTTAGTTCAATGGTGGTGCCAGAATAGCTTCAACTATTAGTCAAGTTCATTTCAGGCAATGTGTGTATCAGAATGATAAGGGTTAAAGAGATTCAATTTCATTTTCGCTTCATGGTTTGCGTGCAACTACTGACGAAGCAGATACTTGGGCCCCGTGAGCACATGTAAAGGTACATCTCGCATTCTGTTCATGAATTCATAAATAAGAATATCAAGGCTAAAATTTAGCGCAAATACCAAGGGGAATTACTCGGACAGACACACTATTAGACCCCCTGCCCCCGCCTATCAGGCACCCAATCGCCAGCCCTCAGAACTATGCTGATAAAATTTAATAAGAAGACGATCATATACATCCCTAAAAAGGATGCATCAAGTCAAGCCTTTAACCCATGTTTTTTCCCTGAGACTTAGGAAGCAGGCAGGAGAAACACACATACACAAACAAGAAGGTGCACTACTAAAATGTGGTCGGGTAGACTGAAATCCCACAGGAGATGCACAAGACAATACACAACGATGTCACGATACAAATTATGCCTCGACTCATAGAATACTCACCTATACTGAAGAGCAAAGGAAATGCGAAAGTGTTTCCGATGATTCAAAAAATGTCGCATTTCTTTTGCTCGTCAGTATATTTGGCTTGTTAGATTAAGCGCAATTTGCGTTTGAAAGCCGGCGTGAGACCAGTGCGCTAACAGCCGTAAGGTCCAAAATTACAGACTAGCACACACGTCTTATTCCCACATATATCCCTTAATGAGGGCCAAAATCACAGATTATTGGTTATTATTGTCACTACAGGGGCGTTGCAATGAAGCACTGTTCACAAGTTTCATCAGTGGTATGAAAGTAGACTTAGCGTTTGTTAATGTCTTATATTGTTGTTTCATGACGAGCCGAAAGGCAAATTTCTGTCGTGCCTTGACTCGAACAGACAATAAAGTTGTATTGTATTGTATTGTATTGTACTAACCCCTTCCCTGCAACTGTGCATATTTTTGTTTCAGAAATCTTGGTTCATTCAACGAAGAAAAGGGAACATCGTCCAAGGTGAATGGATGCACATCTGGTCACAGCAAGAGGCACAGATCCTCATGAGCCCCCTCAGTCGCGGGAGCTCATGAGGATCTATGTCTCTTGCAGTTCGATCGCGTTTACATTTTTCTCGGCAGTTAATGGGTTAAACAGTCGTCCAGGTCTAAGCCAGAAGTCTCAGCCTACTGTTATGACAGTAGGCTGAGACTTCTGACCTAGACCCGGCCGACCGTTAGGTCCGCTTCCATGCATACCGGCCATCTCACAGATGCATGTACTTACGTCGTCGTACTTGGTTGTGAGAAAGTTCCAGTTCTGCGGCCAGGTTTTGGTGGCTGACGTTTCTTGCTCCACGTGGTCCTTCCTGCCACACAATCAAAAATCAAAAACGTGTAAAAACAAAGACATTATGATTAACCTCACATCATCCCCATCTCCACCACATCCGCCCCCACCTCCTCTCCCCTTTGTACACGCAGTCAATGTACCTGTTCACAGTACCAGTGGCTGCATGTGTAAGGAGACTACTACTTTTCATGTTTCTTTGGTCAAAGGTCAAAGAAGGTGAAGGTCAGCGAAAGTGTCAGAATCTGATATTCAAAATATTTTATTGTCCAAATAAAATGTTATTGTATACTGACGAGCAAAAAAAGAAATGCGACATTTTTGGAATCCAAAATATGTTAAAGTCCCAGCGGCGAAAGGCATAGCACAACATTCGGCAACCTTTCCAACGGCACAGAGGGTCAAGGTGACCGAAAGATGACGTGTTTGATGTTGTTGTTCTTTTGGCCTTATTTTTCAAGTAACGGAATGAATTTGTCACTGCATCCTATATTGAAAGTTTGCAGACGGTTTTCAAGTAATCAAAAACAATGCAACACTTTCTCGATAGGTCTGTCCTCGAACGTGATACCATAAGCCAGCAGGTGGGTTTCAAAAATATATTTTCTGAAAACAACTCAAGCTGTCCTTGGAACTTCAAGAAAAAGGGTTTGAAAGAAGGTGGTGTGTGTGTGTGTGTGTGTGTGTGTGTGTGTGTGTGTGTGTGTGTGTGTGTGTGTGTGTGTGTGTGTGTGTGTGTGTGTGAGAGAGAGAGAGAGAGAGAGAGAGAGAGAGAGGGAGAGAGAGAGAGAATCTGCACGGGCGCTGAGAGAGTTATTATTAGAGAGAGTCAATTACGGACGCACATGCATGCGCATGCTGTTCAGGAACATGCACGCAACTAAGACGATGCGACCAGTAAGCCAGGGTCCTCGGGCCGACGTCGGTCGCAGTAGGCCTGCGCACAGATTTGCTGTGCGCAGGCCTACTGCGGCCGACATCGGCCCGAGGACCCTGTACTCACTGGTCACTAGGCTGAAACACATACGTTCCCCTCCTTCCAACACAGGTTAAAAACACTGATTGATGGACGTAGGGACTAAAAATCAGTCTTTCAGGGCGGCGCACCAAATCTTCGGCCAGTAAGAGGCATGGATCCTCCTGAGTTCCTGCAGGTCCTGCAAGGGCTCATGAGGTTCTATGCCTCTTGCAGTGGGAGGGGGTTCATCCGGCCTCTCAAGTGCGTTGATGACTGGTGTATGATAGTCGCAACACATGGCTTATGACCCCTTTCCACAGGCCATTTTGCTTGCATCTGCCGTCCTTTTTTTTTTAATGACGCAATCACGCTGGGTCACGATGACTTACACTCTAGGCATATAACAGGATATGCGCATTTTTTTTATTCGCCAGAAAAGGGGGTGGGGGTGGGGGTGGAGTGGGGGAGGGAGGGGGGAGGGGTTGAGTGATGATCGGAGCATAGCAGCTTGTTTTTATTGGGTTATGTTTATGTGTTAAGTGTTAGAGCAGTGATGCTATGTTCTGCATAAAGCGTGTTTGTGTTGCCGTAGAAATAATTCTGACAAGATGGGATGGGGTGGTGTAAATCACCTCAGATATAATGGACCGAGGCTGGCGTGGAGTGGAGGGATAGGGGGGTTGGGGTGGGGATGTGTGCCGCGGGACAGGGGAGGGGGGCGGTGGCAGGAATATGAGAAATGATATGAAAGAAAAAAATTAAGCTAAGTGGCTTTTTCAGTCTAGACTGTTCCCATCAAGCAAATGCAATCGGGCCGACGTTGGCCGCTGTTAGCCCACGCTTTGACCGGGCTAACAGCGGCCAACGTCGGCCCGTGGACCTTCTGCTGACTGGGTTTATGGACACAAAAGGGTCGCGGAAACAAAAAGTTGAAAGGAAGCGTATATTAATATATTAGTATTAGCTATAGCAGACAACACTGTCAGGAAGTGCACGAGAGCTAAAACCACAAAACAACAACAGCTTCACACAGCGACAGCATTGTCGAATTTAAACAGATGCAAAGCCATGCAAATTAAGACACGTTAATGTACTATGCTGTGTATTGTTGTTGAACAAACATATATATATATATATATATATATATATATATATTATATATATATATATATATATATATATATATATATATATATATATATATATATATATATATATATATATATATATATATTTGTTTTCCTCCCTACGTCACACGACCAACCAGTCACTTTAGCGCAAACCGTACCATGTGACCGTGATAAAAAAAAAAAACCTGTAGCGAAAAATGGCGCACGTTTTGTAGCCCTCTCGATGACGTATCTTGGATGCCAGTTTTGTTCTATAAAAGATCGCCAAACGTTCTAAATTACAAAGTTACTTAGTGTTGTTCGAAACAACAAGCACACTCAGTACTGGAGACGGCAACGTCATGACATATTTTAAATTACGTCATAAGGCTATTATGTATAAATGTATATTCCTTTCACGTCAGTCATATCTGGCGTGATCCAGGTCGCAAGATGTCTTCTTGATTTCTTTTACGAAAATGGTGGAGGAATGAAAACAAATACGTTATTGGTCGGAGGGGTTTGCTGCACGGACCTCTGTCGGCCTGAGGGAGGTCAACTGAGGAATCATTGTACCCCGAAGGCCGAAGGCCTGAGGGGTACAATGATTCCTTTGACCTCCCGAAGGCTTATTATATATATAATATATATATATATATATGGTGCCAGCTTTCTTGGACTGGTTTTATTTATTCATATATAATATATATATATATATATATATATATATATATATATATATATATATATATATATATATATATATATATATATATATATAATATATATATATATATATATATATATATATATATATATATATATATATATATATATATATATTAACAAAGGCGTCGCCCAAAACCCAAAAAATGCACTCAATCAGAATAGCTCAAGGGTCGTAATTTTTCATTAAAATTCTGAGAATGCTCTTGCTACGCTAATGCCATGGAATTCCAGGCTGGTAAGCTTGCATTGTGTCATCAGGACATCAGCTGCCCTTTTTGTGACTGCATCGCCTACTAGTTCTAGAAAGGAGAGGGTTAGTGGGAGAGAAGGAATGACAGATCTATCATTTTAAGCCTTCCACTGAACACCTACTGATAGGGACTACCCCCAGGCGCCCCGCAATCTGCTGGAGAATATATCCAGTCCTCCCCTCGAGAGGGGAGGCTAGTGCATGAATATTCCCAAACAGATCTTGGACCTGCTGGATAGATTTAAGTTTTTGCCGCCCACGACCGGTTTCGCCCCAAGGTTGGCTCATCACTGTAGGCATACGGCGTAACCTGAAATTGCAAACACGACGCATGTACTAGAAGATGCCTCCAGAATTTACTGGTAGCACCGCCAGTACAGCGCGGATTGCATCCCTAAAACTTTATGAGGTGTTGCAGTGGAAGAAGACAGACTAATTTTGAAAAGGCAACACCTAGGCAATTTTGTGGTGCAATTATTCTTTACTTTAACAAAGGCGTCGCCCAAAGCCAAAAAATGCACTCAATCAGAATAGCTCAACGCATCCAATACAAGATTCTGTCTCTGTGTTACAAATCCCTGAACAACTGCGCTCCTGCCTATCTCTCAAACATACTTCACCCCTACTCTCCAACCCGCTAACTCCGCTCCGCCTCCGACCCTCTCCGCCTCCACATCCCCCGCACCAAACTCATCACTTTCGGCTCCCGCTCCTTCTCAGTATACGGTCCATCCACCTGGAACACTCTCCGACTCTCTCTCCGTCAGAAACACTCTCTCTCCTCCTTCCAGTCTGCCCTCAAAACTCACCTCTTTCAACAGTTCTAGCAATATACCACCACACTCCCCACCTCAAGCTGACTGTCGTAATGTATTTCACTATTTGTGGTACGTGAGTCGTTGTCTAAAACGTGCGCATGCGTGCGCGAGTTGTGAGTGCGCGCTTAGAGTTATAATTATTATAAGATAAGCGCATTATAAATACCGTAATTATTATTATTATTAAAAGCTCGCTCGCACGCACGCATGCACGCACATACGCACATACACATGCCGCACGCACGCACGTACATACAAGTACGCATGCAATTGAACATGCACGCACACACACAACATTTCAGTGCAAAAGAACTTGGCCCACAAACGTCATAAATGATGGAGAGGGTACACCATACGAGGTTACAATAACAGATAGAGTG
Source organism: Semisulcospira habei (assembly GCA_036245525.1). Lineage (NCBI taxonomy): Eukaryota > Metazoa > Mollusca > Gastropoda > Semisulcospiridae > Semisulcospira > Semisulcospira habei. The sequence continues at coordinate 120,915,610 of BTPG01000002.1, read as the reverse complement.
ATAAATGGCTTTAATTACTGACTGACTAGCAATCCTCATGCATAACTGATCCGACTATGAAAAAAACTCTTCTCTCTCTCTCTCTCTCTCTCTCTCTCTCTCTCTCTCTCTCTCTCTCTCTCTCTCTCTCTCTCTCTCTCTCTCTCTCTCTCTCTCTCTCTCTCTCTCTCTCTCTCCTTGAGAAGAAATTTTCATTTCATTTCATTTTATTTCATTATTTTCATTTCATCATCATCTCTGCGTCTCCTTCCACACTAAGCCCTTGCGTTAAATTTGTGAGTTTTCACTATGACTATGTTACCAATCAAGAGACTGATCGCCAAGATAGTTCAAGGGTGGTGCCAGAATAGCTTGGTACCTCCAAGCACCAAGCTATTCTGGCACCACTCTTGATCACACACACACACACACACACACACACACACACACACACACACACACACACACACACACACACACACACACACACACGCACGCACGCACGCACGCACGCACGCGCGCGCACACACACACACACACACACACACACACACACACACACACTACACTGACTAATGAGCAGCGAAAGAACTGGGTTTGTTGGTTTGGGAGTAAGGTCAATAGGTTAGAGGGTTGCCGTGTGTCATGTAAATTACATGCAGTTCGGGATTGGATGTTTACAAGTTGCTGCACGAATGACTTCAGGACGCTCGGCAACACTGAATAAGAATCAGCGTTGCACTATTAGCACTTCTTTCGAGATAACTTATTTACAGCAGTCACACACGCAATCATCTCGCGATGCTGGGTGATCGTAGGAATGGTACGTACAGGAACGCAAGCAGCAACATGAACAACAATAGCAACACCATCAGGATGAAGAATAAGAACAACAACAACACCATCAACAACACAGCGGCGACAACAGCAACAACTCTGCAACACTAAAAATAACAACCCACAACGACAGGAAGAAGACTCACGAACAACAACTGACACTGACCAACAACAACAATGGCGACAACTACCAGCGTCATATCAGAGGGATCAATAATAATAATAATAATAATAATAATAATAATAATAATAATTTATTGTCCCAAGTTAGTTATTTAGTTATTTGGGTTTAACGCTGAGCAGGCAACTAAGGCCATCTCACGGCAGTATTGACCCCAAAAATAAATTTGTCTTTTATCACAGGCGCTTGAAAAGTAGAAGACTAAAACAGGCAGAAGACTAAAAAACACAACGAATACTACTTATAGCCGATTAGTAAGCAGTAGCTCGAGGATGCTTCCCATTTGTCTTCTAGAAGACTCGGTTTCAAGGTCTAAACTGAATGCTAACAGGGGCAAGTCAATGAGCGAACGAAAGCCAGGCTTCTTGGGACTTGACCCCATCATTGTTTGGGTCGCCGCGACCTACAACATTCTTTTGACGTCAGTCCGGCCTTTGCAATTTTCCTCTTTCATTGTTCCAACATGGACAACTCTCTTGGATTCGTGGCCTGCATGTGACGTGAACCTCACAAATAACGTCACGCCACATGTGAAAGTCACTGATCGATAACGAGGCTACCCAAAACCGGCCTTTACCTCATTAAACCTCTGGCTGTCGGTAGCGGTTATTGTCGCAATGATTCCTGCAGGAATAACAACACCCTGACATCCTGCAGGAATCATCGCGACATAAATCGCTACCGACAACCAAAGGGTGTTTAATCCACAGAATGGCCTCAATACAGGCGCCTGACCGCGATGGATTGTGTTAATTTGCATAATACGGGTTTCCGCTGCCGCGGAGTCAGTACCCGTGCCCGTGCTTCACAGGAACAGATTTCTTTTAAAAGGTATTCATAAACAAATAAAAATTGTCCGCAAAAAAACAAGATTTAACACTGCTGCCTCTTATATTGTAGATTTCCATTCTTTCAGTCTTTTCGCTCTAAGTGCAAACTTACTAGGCGGGCCCGCCATTTAGCCTGAGTCAGATTGGTTATGATGGGGCAGTCACAATCCTCTACATGTCTCGTGCGTTTTCCGCCGTACCAACGATAACACAAGCCGGTGCCCAACAAGCCGCATAGATCTTCGGGCCGATGTTCGGCGCGGTAGGCATCGGTCCGCTGACATCGACCTGATGTCCTTGTGCTCGACGGGCAGGCAGAAAATACGCACGATGACTGTTCCCGTATTGCTCAAGATTCGTGTTGTGCTGCTCGTTTAGTAGCTCTTTCTGGGATTCACTGACGCCAAGCGGATGGCCGCCAGCGGCGGGGCCCGATCACTGACTGAATCACGATAGCTGAAGACTAGTGCTTTGAAACAAGCTCGGGGCGCCTCTTATCATCAGTCCCACACTGAGCTAGATACATGCTGACGATGGGTAGTCAACCCGAGACAGCTGAAGAGTGGCGACCGATTGGCTTGGAAGGTGCCGCACCCACAAACCGAGCCCACAAAATCGGACGAGGACAACCCTCTGGAGCTTACTAGTCCCCAGTAGGAAAAAGGTCCTCGGGCCGGCCTTTTGCTGACTGGGTGATAGGCTATGTGTCGCCATGGGCGGATTCGTGATGGCCGCGATACCCTTCTCGCATATAAAAAACGATACAACGTTAAAAGCGTTGAACAATTAGGGGCTAACGTCTTTTGGACACCACAAAGGTGATTTTAAAGACGGTGCACCGATAAAGGGTGTGAACAAATTTGGACCCCAGCTGGGTTCGACTGAACCCGCACCTTTTCGAACGAGAATCGAACGCTCTACCCATACAACTGAGCTCCCCATCTCCCCCTAAGAAAGAGAAGACCTGAGGTGCATCAAATTACTAAAGAAAATCCCAACAAAGATATAAATTAATTAATTTGAATATGAAAGACAATTACATCACAATTGATTTATGAACCCGTTACCTGCCACCGTACTTACACTGAACGTACATTTTGTTTCTGAAATCTCGGTTCATTCAGCGACCAAAAGCCAATACCGTCCAAGAAACATGGACACAATTTGATTTCAGCAAGAGGCATAGATCCTCATGAGCCCCCGCAGTCGCGGGGGCTCATGGGGATCTATGTCCTTGCAGTTGGATCACGTTCACTTTTTTCTCGGCAGTGAAGGGGTTAATGCATGATACGATTGTGGTTGTGTTGTTCTGTGAGAGCACGCATGTGTTAATCGTAGGAAACGATCCAATATTTATTTGAGCTATTATGGTTACGTATCACGTACCTTTTCAGTAAGATTCTCTATCGTTCGCGCAGATAGCGGAAGTGGCTTTGTTATGATACGCTAAGTTTAGTCCGGAAGCTTCTAGCAACGTCGCACGGAAAATAGCGGTCGATTTTTGTATTGCGTAGATTCGCTGAGAATAAACCAGAACGTTCGAGCAAGGTCGCGCTGTCTAGTGACCTCGTACATGTGACGTCAAAATGTAAGCAACATTTTAGTAGAGACGATCTATTCTTAGTCATATTTATTTTTTTGTGCGCGTGAATTTAGCAGCCAGTCAGTGTATTATTAAAGGTCGTGAACGGCCTGCCATACTTTTGTGTGACGTATTTGGGGACACTAGGATTTGGGGCTGAAATTAGCAGTCGAATTTTTTTAGACTATTGTAGTTATTCTAGAAAAGAAAGTTCTTTTTTTTATTAATATTTATGAGTTTCAGTTACGTGTTCCGTTCTGATTGGTTGCGTTGTGTGACTTCATTAGATTTTTCTGGAAAGTTGTTTTACTATAAAAGATGGTGCTAGGAAGCACGTGTGTACATTGTCATGCATTGTCAGTCGTAGGGACACACAGTTTATCGTAGGTACGTGGCCCGTACATTGTAAGACACGCAGTGTAACGGTGGTGTACGTTGTAAGAGAAACGCATTGTGTCGCCAGTGTTGACATTTGCAGAGGAGACATTGTATCAATGTTGGTACATTTGGGAATGCATTGTGTGGAGATCGCATCGCTGAAATAAAGTATTGTTGGAACTGTTACTCCAGTATTGTCTACAACCTTTAAGCCACGTGTGACGGGTTGCAGCTGAATTAAGGTTTATTTTAAAAGAACCTTACGTGCGTGCGTCTGGTGTGATATCATACTACGACTACGACTCAACACGTAACAATGCACTACTGATCTTTCTTGGCGAAGGCATGCTAGTTCAAACAAAACGGAGCAAACCGGTTCAGTCTTATGTCTGTATGCCTTTTTTTTAAAAAGAGGTTTTAATTCGAAGATTGTATAATTGTGTTGTACTTGTCCATTCTAAGCGTGTTTTTTTAAAATCTATTTTTCCCTATCCTTTACTTGACAAAAGTGGGGTTTGGTAATTCTAACTTCTTGTTTAGGACTTTTGAATGCGGGACAACAACAACAACAAAAAATCTGATTCAGCACAGAATCAATTAAATCAATCTTGCATGCTACCAAACAGGCCGGTGGTGGCGGAAGAGAAATTGATTTCGTGGTACATGTAGAAGACCATTTCATTTCAGCTAAATCAGCCGAAGTGCCTTTATTAACTCCAGGATTGCTAAGTAATAATACCGTTTGGCGGAAAAGATGCGACGATACCCATCGTCAGCAGAAGTTAAGGGGCTAAAGAAGCAAATCGGTGACACGAAATCAGCAAAGATGTATGATTTCACTCTTGTGTATGTGTGTGTGTGTGTGTGGGGGGGGGACTCCCCTAAGATCCGCCTCTGGTCGCTGTGGTAGCGTAACGGTCTGAGTGATGGTGCCATAAGCAATTTGTGCTGGTGCATATGCACTCACGTGTACAGTCTGTCGGCCTACGTGCAGAGAAGGATCTGGGCGAATGGGTCAGTGACGCACTTAGTGCATAATACTCACTGTGTAACTGGGGGACAATGAGGAGAAGGGAGGTTTGTGGGTAGGGGGTGGGCAGAGGGGGGGGGGGGAGGTGAGGTGATGGGACAGAGCATTGTCGTCATAAGTGATTGATTGAAAAGCAAAATCCTGTTAGACGAAATCTCGTGACGACCCGATTCTTTCTCCTCCGTGATTAGTCGTGATGTAATTAAAACTGTGTAGCACTCATCGCTGTGCACTACCTCCCCCCCCCCCCACCCACCCACCCTCACCCCACCTCGCCCCCGCCATTTTTTACAATATGCGTATAATCTCTGTGATTTGTCATTTAATCCCTTCACTGCCAGCTGACGCAGATTGTGTTTTGGAAATTATCGTTAATTCAACGTCGAAGATCCGGCCCAGCCGTCGAAGACACACAAATATAAAGTGGTTTTACCAAGAGGCATAGATCCTCATGAGCCTCCGCAACTGCGGGGGCTCACGAGGATCTATCCCTTTTACCGTTGAGTAGTATTCGATTTTTCTCGACAGTAAGGGTTAAATTTGTGGCACTTTAATAACGGCACCTTCTGTGTCCACCACCCTGTTCGCCGTTCTCTACTAAGAGTCTGCGTGAACGTGCCGGTATGTTTTATCTCCACCACTACAGCCAACCCCCTGCACACCACAACCACCCTGCTCACCACCATGCTCCTAACCCCCACCCCCCAACTTCCACCTCCTAAAGCATACAAATAAACCTAACTATCCATTTATCATGCCTGCGCCAGCTGCAGGCAAGCGGATTGGTGGTTATCGGCGCTCAGTCGTCAGCCCAAAACCCCAGTGTTTCACACGTCAGAGGAGCAAGTGCGTCAATGTAGCAACGTGAAATGGAGCCTATGCCGTAGAAATGAACTACTAGTAACAGACCTTGGTTGACTCATTGAAGGCGTGCCGCTTACAAATATGCGGCAGTGTGCCGCATAGCCTTTTGCGGTACGTCTCAAATGCGTTAAATCTTAACCCTTTCCCTGCCAGAAGGGGGGTAGAATACGTCAGTTTCTGAAATCTGAGTTTCCAACGCCGACTGAAGTAACCAAAGATGAAGCCTTTCAAGGAACATAGATATAACCTGGTTTCAGCAAGAGTCATAGATCCTCATGAGCCCCCACAGTTGTGGGGGCACATAAGGAACTATGTCTCTTGCAGTTGGATCGTATTCACTATTTATCGGCAGTAAAGGGGTTAATGACCTTAATGTTTCATTCGTTGGAGGAACAGAGATGTAAATTAACCACTGGCCCTTATACATTCCAACAGGCCCCTGCAAACGATGTAGATACGGTACACAGGGGCGTCCCGTGCATTCGCCGCTGCAAGAAGCATAAATTCTCAATATACCCTGTGGACTCCATGGGCATAATAATAAGCGCATTAAATAGGCGCTTTATCCCAATTGAAAATCGGCTCAAAGCGCCGCCGCGAACTGAACCCAACAAGCACGCTCACGTGAATCACGCGCATTCACTCACACACTGAACGTAAACACAGAACTTTCACGTGGTGCTAAGGGCAAGCTCAAGCGAGCTACTGTAGTTTTTGGAAATTCAAAATCGTTTGTATTTGAAATTTGATTAAGTGGACTGAAACTGATACCAAAGTGGAGGGGGAGGAAGAGCCGGAGTACCCGGAGAAAGAATCCCCGACGGTCCGCCCGAATTAACGGTGACACTTACTAGAGGAGAAAAATCCGACGCCGGAACCCGTAATCGAACCTCGCACCTTTAGCATTGGTAGCAGGCGTCTTAACCACTGCGCCACGGACCGCCCCAATGGCTCATGAGAATGTTCGCTAGTGTCATGTTAGTTTACACTGATGAACGGATTGTCTGGATGGTAATGGCGTCCCAGCAGAAACTGACTCGACTGAAAAATAACACTATCGTACGAGCAGAGTAACTGATTCTGAACATATGTAAATTAATGCAAATTAACCCCTTCACTGCCAGTGGCCGCAGACTGTGTTTCTGACTGAAATCTGTACTATTCATTCTAAAGAGCAGCCCCGGCCGGCGGTCTAAAGGTCCCGCCACACGTGCCGGTTGTGCCCCGATTCCGATCCGATTGCGATCGGATGACGTCAATTATCCGATCCGGTCCCAATCGGCTGGGAATCGGGTGTCTAGAACCTGCTCTATTTTTCCGATCCGAATCGGCCCCGGTTGTAAGCTTCAACCAATCAGAGCGCGTCTCGCAAAGCATGTCGTTTCAGCCGGGACACGCCTGTTGTGATCAGTACCACCGCCGTTGCTGATGTTTCGCACGCCTCTTCCCGAATATGATGCAAAACTGCTGATAATGCAAGCACATCATCATCACTGTCAAAACTAGCAGCCATTTTGCAGAACAGGTACGACTTTGATCTTCGGTTCAAACCGGTCGGCTAAACAAGTCGGGAAATGTTTCGCAGTGCACACGTTTTTTTAGTCCGGCCCGATCACCTACCGATTCGAAACTGATCGGGAATCGGCCTCAAAACCGGGCATGTGTAGCGGGGCCTTAAGGGTCATGGATACAACTGAACTGATGCCAGCAAGAGGCATAGATCCTCATGAGTCCCCGCGACAGTCTCTTGCAGTTGGATTGTGTTCTGATGTCTTCAGTAGTGAAGAGGTTAATGCATTCATGTAGGTTGCGTCAGTAGTGGCTCAAGAGATTGTATGCCTCTTAGTTTACGATTGGAACAAGCGTCATGTCATGGGTGATGACTGAAAAAGGCTGCCAGAGTTGGTGATGTCTGCCTCCTACAGACTCGGGGCGGTAGGGCTTTTTGCCGGCGGCGGAGTCTCAGGCATGTGTGTTGGCCTGTGATTTTGGACCTTACGCCCGGAAGACGTAAGGTTAAGATTCACAGACCAGCACACAAAATCCCTTCCCCCCCCCCCCCCACCCCATACCCCTCTGCTCTAATCTGGGCTGGAAAGTAGCTGCCGCAGAGGGAAAATATCCGGTACTCATGTTTTTGTTGATAAGCCGGGGGTGAAAGGTCACGAGCGCATCACACCCAGCGCCAACTCGAGCAACACGAACCGACTTGGCGAGATAGATATCGACACACACTGGTTGTCTGCCTCGATTGCTGCGCTGACCAGCGCCGGCATGTAATCGATGGAGACAACCAGTATGAGATCGACAGTGAGTAGAGGCTTGAAATCTGAAAATGAATGTGTGTCCGCCGCCGGAGTCGCTCGTGAAATTTCAATCGATATTAAATTTTACATTTAAAAAAATATATTATTTTTGTTGTTCTTGTTGACTTCCCTTTTAAAAAGAACAATCTATTTGTTATAATGTATGTTTTAAAAACTGTTGAATGTTTCGTGTTTCGTGGGTTTTTCATTTCTTCACTTCCACTATTTCTAATGTCGAGTGCCTGAGACAGCTGATTTATACGAGTTACCGAGGTTGGAGTCAGTCTAATTGGAGGCTAAGTTTATTTGTTGCAACAAACGGAAAAGGAGAAAATTGCTGTTTAAAGTCTGTTTTAACCAGGAAACGATTACAGCACAGCAGTTTATCTGTCAACTTTAAATCAACAGTTTTCCTCACCGTCCACCTCAGCCTCAGACCCAATCTAGCCCTACCCTTTCAGAAATCCCCCAGGATCTATAGCTCCGACTTTAGCTACCAACATTCCCCCCTCCCCCCCCCCCCCCCTCCCCCCCTCCCCCACCTCAGTGAATTTATTCTCCTTCGCACACCCTTCGCACTTTTGGCTCTGCGCAGCCGGGAGTCACGTGACCACATTGCCTCACACCTTTCAATGCTGAACGATTGGCCAGAATGCTAGACGGTCTCTCCGTGTTGTTTTAACACATTTTACCCCAGGACCAAAATGCACAAACTTTGAAGTTGCCCTCTGAAGGACTGTATTACAGTTTAGAGACAGATCGAGCATGATAGTTCAAGGGTGGTGCCAGAATAGCTTGGCTATTCTGGCACGACCCTAAGTGAACTATCATGCTCGATCCATGTCTTGTTGTGGTGTGTCGGGGCTGAATGAGTTAAACAGTCTAGATATTGCAGGGGGAAAATGCCGCACATTGAAAATGTTTCTCTGCGTTATATCGTAACATATTTTATTCCAAGAAATGAATCTCACAATAAACACATCTACTCTAAATAACGTTATTCACCAGTAATAATGCCTTCACTGTGGTCACAACGCATACGCCAATTTTCTCGAGATCGCATGCAGTGTTTTCGCGGTGCAATCAATGGGATGCTCGCCCTGGTCTGGGCTACCTTCGACTTTAGCTGCCAACCCAATGCACAAAAGCCCATCGAGCCGACGTCGGCCAACTTCGACCCGATGGCCTTTGCGCACTGGAAACATTCACTTTCGCTCGTATTTTTATCATTCGAACTGAGCATAATTATTATTAACGGAAACCAGGCATAATATAATTTATTCATCCAATGACTTTTTGACAGGGGCTTTAACCTCAGAATCGCAGGGGTGGATCGGGGGGGGAGGGGCCATTGTTTTTTTTTTTTTTTTTTAAGCAGTGGTGCCATAGTTGTGTCGCTCGAACTTAATCCCGTCTCAGTGGCTGGTAGTAATGTGGCATTGCAACGAAGCAGTCACTGAAAAAAGCGCGGTGGAGACAGCACAACCCTGATCACAACACGTGAATTGACACAGCCCATGTAAAGCATGGTAGGGAAAAGCGTGCAATATCAGTGTAGAATCACTGATAAACAAAAAAAATCTGTCTTTGTCTTCTTTCAGTCTCTTTACACTTTTTCTCATTGGCCTGGCTCTATTTGATTTTTTCCCTGGACGGCCGTTCTCAAGGCAACGGGAGTCTCCTTGTCACATGTTACCAAGGTAACATGTGATAAGTAGACTCCATTATTAAATGGTACGATGACAACGTCACTTGCTGAGCAAAGCGTTCTCCCCCAAATAAATCTTTGGCCAATCACATTTTTCGGTACAAACACACCCTAATATTCAGTCAAACCTCTAAACAAAAATATGCCAATAAATAAATAATTTTGGGGGCTACAAAACAAAAAGAACTAAATGTTCTGTTATACCGCCGGTACCAGTTTCATACAAAACGTAACTCTTCCTTCTTCCCTTCCCTTCTCTTCTTGGCTTGACTTCGCGAACGAAGATTCTATAGGGCTTGCCCACGTCGTCTGCAGGCATTTTCGTGGCTGCGGAGGCCAATCCGGGACAGGCAGGTTCGACCGCAGTGGCTGCAGGGGAAGGTCTGGTCAGGGTTCTGAGTTACGACAGCTCTGTTTTTTCTTCTGAGCCGCTTGTCCTTAAGGTTAGCTCTGCGAGAGTCCTCAAAGGAGACGGCTGCCTTGTGAATGGTGGAGCGCCAGGTGTCACGGTCCGCAGCAAGCGAAGACCACTGGCGGTGGTCGATTTGGCAGGCACTAAGTGACTTCTTGAGACCGTCTTTGTATCTCTTCTTTGGTGCCCCTCTGTCTCGGTATCCAGTGGCGAGCTCGCCGAACAGAGTGATCTTGGGTAGGCGATGATCCTCCATCCTGGAGACCAGTTTCATACAAAACGTAACTAAATAATTGGATAAGTTAGATAATATCAATGACAGGAAAATTCAACCGTACAGACCGTATTCGAAACGGCGAAGAAACAAAAAGCTGGACAAATTAAAATTGAGGGGGTTACGCAACAAATAACTGACTAAATGCACGCGTTGTGTTCGGCCTTACCAATTTCATACAAAAACAATGACTGAAAATGTGTTAAATTAAAAAAATACCTGCGAGAGAAATTCCAGGCGAATGCAGTTCGCGCAAGGTTGTTGACCGATAGTCGGAAGCACAGGTCGTTTGACATCGGAGCGCACCAAAGTTTTTCGCAAATTTCTCCGCAAAGAGTCAGTTTTCCATACCAATCTTAAACAAATATCATTCAGTGACAGTTGATCTAATACGATTTACTTTTATGAAACTCGAGCAATGTGTTAGCTTTGCTGTACAGTAGTAAAAATTCGGGATGTTTTCATGAAATAACTGATTTTACATCCCTAAATGTGCCCCAGATATATTAAGCTCAGTATAAAAAAAAAATCCATTCTCACGTGAATTGGCCAGGTTTTCAAACTTGAAACAGCAAAGGCATACACGAAGTCTGCATGCTTGACCTCGATATTGCCGGAAATCTGCCGGGGCTCTATTTAGGGTATATAAGTCGAAAATGGCTTGTTCTTATTTTTTCACCAAATTTGTACGACTGACTGTACAGCAAGATCGACAACTCATAAGAGTTCAGTAAAAAATATTCCATATTAGGTCAATTGTCACTAAATTATATTTGTTCTTAAAGTGGTACCGAAAAGTCTTTCTTTGCGGAAAATATATATATGTGGGAAAAAACGTTGTGCGCTCCGATGTCAAACGGCCTATATAATGGAGACTTACGTCCCCTGAATCTCTCTTCGCACGTAAAGTTTGGGGTCCTTTCAAGGGTATACTTCACGCTGTTACTTTTTACAGTTGGAGACAAAATCGTTGTATTACGAGTTAGGCTTTGCCAGTGGTTCTTGTCGTCCCCTTTCGGGTCCGGTCGCGGGGTAGGGTGGGGGGTGGGGGGGGGGAGGGGAGGATTAATTGATTGATTATACATTGCTTAACGTCCCGACAGCAACAAGACTTTCTCAGGACGTGCCTGCACTGCTTGTGGAAAAAAAAAAAACCTAAACATAACATTGAATACGTCGCCAGCCGGTCCAATACATTAAATAAACCTAACACATGGGGCCTAAATAAAGCTAAGACCATTTAGCAACACACATCCAATATCAAGAGCTACATGCAGTGCAGACAGTAGGGAGAGTTTTAAAAAGGCAAATACAGGTGAATGGACAAAGGTAGACAGAAACACATGCCCCAGAATACAGAAGAAAACCCACCCTGTGGGGCTGACCAGGGTGACCCTGGGAACTAAAAAGTAGTTAACCCCACCCAAGTCCCCCAGGGCAGACCCTGGTAGGGTCGGGGAGGGGAGGAGGGGAAGGCGGTGGGGGGAGGGGGAAGGGGGGGGGGCGACATGGACCTCCCTCGATCGGACCCGAGAGGCGACAAGAGCCACTGGCAAAGCCTAACTCGTAATACAACTAATAATACCACAGCCTGTGGAAATCATTACGCTATGACTAGTCATTGGCTGATGGGTGTGCTCAGAAATATCACGTAATTAGCTCAGGCTTGCCAGCAGAAAGAATGCCGAAACAATGGAGAGAAGCGTAGGTGGCGGCGGTGGCGATGGTGGTGGTGGTGGTGGCAGTGGTGGTGGTGTGTGCGTGCCGTGTGCATGCGTGTGTGCGTGCGTGCGTGTGTGCATGCGTGTTTGCGTTCGTGATCTCTCTCTCTCTCTCTCTCTCTCTCTCTCTCTCTCTCTCTCTCTCTCTCTAAAATAGCTATGAGAGAGAGAGAGAGAGAGAGAGAGAGAGAGAGAGAGAGAGAGAGAGAGAGAGAGAGAGAGAACAACGAACAATGAACCTTTATTTTATAACGGTAAAAGTATTTGGTAACAGGACCAATAATTTTCAGACTTGCCCTTACTACCATTATGCTAAAAACTACCATTAAACACTATCACAAACAAAACAACGGTTTCAAACGAAAGTAAATAAAAGCACACTGGCACAAACACTCGTCTCTACATCAAACACACACGTTCTACACCACACACATACACACACGCACATGCTGCAATACACGCACGCACACACACACACAAACACACATACCAACGCACACACACACACACACACACACACTGACACACACTACACAACACGCATACACACACTCACACAACCCCCCCCCCCCCTACCCCCACCCCCCACCCCTCCTAGGGCAACAGTGAGGTGCAATTTGCATTAATATATATTAATATAAATGCCACTTCTGTTGATCGTCTATATATATAATAAAAATACAGTTCACAGTCATACAACGCACAGCACAAATATTACAAAATATACATGCGTGTCAAAGCAGGAAAATTGAAAGAAATACAAAATCAAGCATAACGACAAATGTATGACTCTATGCACACATACGCTCAAACACAAACATGTACTCTCACGCGCGCACTCATACATACACGTGCATACACGCACACACACACATACACACACACACACACACACACACACACACACACACACAAACACACACATGCATACACACACACATGTATACACACACACTTATGTAAATGAAAAATATGCATGCAAAGAACATTGAAACACCCGGGCAACGTTCAAAAGGCGGGAAATCAAATGCACATAAGAGACCAGATTTTTTTTTAATTAAAAAAAAATCAATAAAAAAAATAAAATAACATAAACTTTCTATCGATGTCCCACATTCTACCCCCTTCCCCCTCCCCACGATAACCAGTACCTGCACAAACTGTTTGTCTTCGCTGATCAACAATAGTAAATCGAGTGAGACAGCAGGTGAGGTACGTGCATGAAGTCATAGCTATTATAAACATTAATGTAAACGAATGACTAAATATAGCACACACAAAATAAAGCAGATGCACGATTCACACGCACGCACGCACGCACGCAAACACGTGCACACACGTACAAACAGAATGTTACCATTCGCCTATTGCAGTGCACAGCGATAAATGCAGTCCGAAGACTGATCACAAAGCTGAGAACGTTGAGCCAGTGGATGCGCTAGACGCACCGACATGACCAACGATGCCTTATAAACTTGACTTGATGTGCTTGAAGAGGTTAATCTTGAAGGACGACAGCGTCTGCGCACATCTTATGTTAAGTGGCAAATAAATCCATAATGAGATTCCTGCGAAAGCCAGGCTTGATTTAAAGATGTCAATAATTATGTGGGCGGGGAGCTCGATATTGTGTGGGCCAAATCTAGACTGAAACGTCAGACACACGTTCCGAAAAGAAAATGCTAAGGTACGCTGGACATGTTTGTGTAACTTAAACATGAAGACACCCTTGTTGAAAAGAAAGTGTTGCTTCAGAGGGAGCATGTCCAGTGACACGAGTATTTGATCAGTTGAGAGATGGGGAGCCGGAAGTATTAATTTACCAGCTCTCCAATGTTGGGAGTTTAGCCTCTTCAAATGCACTTCACTTGAGCATGTCCAGTGACACGAGTATTTGATCAGTTGAGAGATGGGGAGTCGGAAGTATTAATTTACAAGCTCTCCGATGTAGGGAGTTTAGCCTCTTCAAATGCACTTCGCTTGAACCATCCCACACTGTTGATGCATAGTCGATGTGAGATTTGATGAGCGTTGTAGAATATTGTGCGAGTGGCAACGTGAGTGATGAATTTAAGCTTAGACAGCATGTACAGATTCTTAGAGACACGTTCACAGACGGTGTTTATGTGGGGTTGCCACTTCAGTTGATCGTCTATAATCACTCCCAGCAATTTATGCTGCGCGACGCGACCTGTTCTATGACATTGAGAAAAAGCGGTTTAAGTTGATGCTTCTGGCGTGTAGCAGTTACCACGTCTTTTGTTTTGACTGGGTTAAGTGCCATAGCGTTGGTCTCACACCACTCAGAAACTTCTTGCAGACTCTGTTGTAGCCGTGCATTAATGGTAACTAAGTCTTTAGCGGGTGTATGGAGAGTTGTGTCGTCGGCAAACATGTCGCACATTGTCTCTGGGCTGCTGAGAAAAGCGGCAAGTCGTTAATAAATAACAAAACAGCAGCGGCCCAAGGACAGAGCCCTGAGGCACTCCATGTTTGACAATGCCTGGTGACGAATAGGTACCGTTTAATAACACCCGTTGATGTCTGTTGCTTAGGTAAGATCGAAAAAATGATACGGTGCTGGAACCACAATATATTTTTCAACTTTCTTTATCAGGATTTCATGGTTAACTAGGTCAAAAGCTTTTTTTTACGTCCAGAAACACGGCTCCTGTAATTTCCGATTTATTCAATGACGTCAGCCATGTATCCACTAGTCTTGTTAATGCTGTATGGCAGGAGTTTTTCGGACGGAAACCTAACTAAAAAGCATGAAATAGTTCTCTGTCCTCTAAATATTTGTACAAGTGCTTGTGGATATGCCTCTCGAGCGGCTTTGAAAGTGTTGACAAAAGTGAAATCGGCCTATAGTTGTTTACATCTTCCAGGTCTTTTGACTTTGGTAATGGGACTACCTTGGCTTGTTTGAATTCTTGCGGAAACGTGTTGTGCTCAATGCACAAGTTGTAGATATAGGTAAGGGATTTCACAAAGTAAGGGAGGGCGATTTTCAAAATCTTTGGACTGATTTCATCTGGCCCCGAGGACTTTTTGCTTTTCATTGACATGATTCTCATGCACAGCCAATGTAGGAATGGAGAAGGGGGATTTGCCAGCTGTCCTTTGTTCACAGAAGCTCAGCAAATTCTCAGGGCATGTATAGGGGTGGTGGTTTGTGCCCGATGGGATTATTGAGTCGAAAACAGAGAGAAAATGGTTGTTAAAGGTGTTAGCATTGAGATTGGCAGGGATTACTGGTTATTTCTTACTACTACCTCTCGTAACAAGGTTTATTGCACGCCAGAGGGAAGATGTATCTTTATTCTCCTTGATCGTACGATCACAAAGTGATTTCTTCGCATGGAGAACCAGAGTCTTTACCCGATTTCGCTGCTTTTTATATTCCTGGAAACCTATTTGTTCTCTCAACTCGCAAAGACATGGCTTGAATAATATCTTGAGTTAGCCATGGGGGTAGAGTTTGATTTTTGACTCTTTTCTTTCGCAACGGGGCATGTCTATCTAGCACACAACTGAACAGTTTGTACCAAACAGACAAAGCTTTATCTGGGTCAGTTTCGTGAGTGTTGTGAAGATCAGCTAGAAAAGCTGTCTCATCAAAACGTTTGAAAGAGGGAAACGTTATAGTAGTGTGTCCATGTTTTGTCCGCACCGGGAGTTTTGATGACCACTCGCAGACAACGGGATAATGGTCACTAATACTGAGATCAGCAACACTAACGTTAGACACGGATTGGTGACGGTTGGATTAAATATGGTCTATGACTGTTGCCATTGATTGGGTGATCCTAGTGGGAGAGGATACCAGTTGTTTCAAGCCTATTTGATTTGCCGTGCACTGCCATGCAGCATGAAGTTTTAATATGTCGATATTAAAATCGCCTAACAATAACACATCGTTGTCAGGCATACCGACGTTGTCGAAGACGTGCAGAAAGTTGTCATACCAGTCAAATGTGGCCGATGGTTTTCGATACAAAAAGCCAACAAATCTCCATCCAGACACACTCGACCTCAACAGTTTCTAAGTCTACTCGCCTGCGGACAAGATGCTGGACTGAAGTATGAACATAAACAGCAATGTCTGTCTGACCCGGTGTACGGGCGTCGCGACGAAAGACAGAAAAATTTGAAATACTAACTGCTTCATCGCTCATGTTGGAATTTAACCGTGTCTCACCCAGACCAAACAGGTGGAATGGTTCAGGCTTGTTTAGATATACACTCACATCTAACATTTTGTTAAATAAGTGATAGACGTTAAGATTTCCAATGCGCATATCGGATACGCTTGTCCTTGGACTGACCAACTGCCATGTTGTGCACTATATCTTTGATGAGTTCAGGTATACCAGTAAAGACACAATGATACAGTCACACGAGTTTCAAACATTAGACAGTCATTAAAAATCTGTTATAACTAAGATAAAATTAATGGAATATAAAAACGAGTTCGGTATCTATCGAGCGTGACACAGTCTCTCCTGTGCGATAGTTACAAAGCGCCAATGGCTCGTGACACTTGACAAAGCCGACTCCGGGTAATCCTGTATACTGTTGTTGACACTCAAGTTTTAAGAAAAAACGACGCTTGATCACAATGCGCATAAGACAGCAACACAAGGGATGCTGAATACCATTAGAAGGTGCAGCGTGCGATGTTCACTACCGTAGGATGCACGCTTTAAAGGATAGTGTCACAAATGGCACAAGACAGCAATACCTCGGATGCTGAACAAAAAGTGTAGCCCGCGATGTGAAGTATCGTAGGCTGAACACTTGAAACCGTACTGTCACAATGAAAACCTTAGCAGAGCTTTGGTAATCAAACCAGAAGAGAAAAATCACAGAAGTTGAGGCACCGCGACAGGCAATCACTGCTTTGGAATAAATCAAAAGCGAACGTAGAAGAACCGTATATAAAGTAGCACACGTAACACTGACGTAATCATGAACTGTCTCACACACCCACAGTGAAATCTGTGAAGCACAACGATGAATGATCACTGATCACACGGAACTGTATAACCAACCGCGTACGAGGCTGACATAGCCATTGGTACCATTCGCTGTGGGCACCTGGCATAACTGGTGGTACGGTGGCAGACTATTACCCGGGTAAACAGATGCACAGGTTGGTGGGCGATGATTCGACCACACACCATGGCAACTATCCGGGTACTGTGGTTGTTGCCATGGTGCTGCAGTTGAAAGTATGTTGGCACGTAATTGCAGCAGATGATGGTACTCAGTGAAGTTGCTGCCAGTCAGGAACCGGCATGAAGGGCATCTGTTGTAGATGTTGCTGCTCCTGCTGTAAATGTTGTTGCTGCTCCTGTTGTAGCTGCAGCTGCTCCTGCTGTTGAAGTTGCTCATGGTCCTGTGGTTGAGGCTCCTGGCTTAGAGGTGGTTGTACTGGTGAAGTGGGACCATCAGAACAGGATACAATAGTGACAGGAGTGGAAGCGTCACTCTGTACATCCAGGCTACCACCAGCTAAGGCCTCCGAGTAGAGTTTCGTCTTAGTGGTAGCCTGAGAGCTTCTGTGCTGGTGAGTGATTGCATCAGCCTGGTTGACAGCTGGACACCGTAAGCCGGAGTTCCCACGTGGGAGGGATGAATGGGGTCAAGTCGGCCTTTGTTGTCCACACGGTACAGCGCCTTCCGGGGAAGACCGCTTGGGGCTAGGAACACGCCCACATTGTCAACAAAGATGGCGCACATCTTCTTCGCCACGTGGCACAGGTTTGCGTTGGAGGGGGAAATAATTTGGTTAAGGCGTTTTTCTCCTGGGCAGCAGGCAAGATGGATGAGGCCTGGACGCTTGCTTTGGGGACACGCCCTTGCAAGAAGCGACTGGTCACTCCCACTGCTGAATGGTGATTTCATGCGTCTTGCAATCGTTCACCCCCACGTGGAAGGTGACCAGTTGGACGCGAGGTGACTGCGGCTGCTTCTTGAGCCAGTCAGTCAAGTGGGAGGTTTGCAGGCCGGATACTGATATGACCTGTACCTTCTCGCCCTGGTACATGGTCATCTTCTCCCCCTTGAAGTTTCGCACAACTGAGTCCCCGAAGACGAGCGTGGTTGTGTCTACCTCTACGCTGTGATAAAAGACCCGCTCGCTTGGAGGAAGGTCCTTGCGATGCTGCTGGTTCCCGGTAATCCGATTACCGCCCCCTTGCCGCTGGCCAGGCTGAGACTGCCCGCTACCCTCACGGTGGCTGTCTGCGTTAGGGGAGGCAAACGTTGACCCTAATCACCACACTCCCTGGGGCTTGATCTTTCTGGCCACTCGGAGGGTTGTTCTTAGGAACGTTAATCCTTACCGAATTCACATCACCAACTGTAGTGGACACAGGCTTCACACTAATGATTGCATCACTGTTTACGGGCGTACAGCCTTCAGGTTTTGTTGACACCAGTAGTTGAGGGGTGTGGCCAGAGACAACATGTAACCTTTGTTCTGAGTTCAGTCTTTGCAGAGTGTCGTCGACGAGACTATGGAACTCTGACAGGTTTGACTCTGACATCCGGAGGTCACTTGCCATCTTCACCGCGGACTCGCACACCTTACTGTCAATCTGCTTAATTTTTACCACGGTTTCAGTTCTCAGCTGACACAATTCTTGATGGAGAGCCTCGACGGCGACCTGGGTGTTACAGAATTGTGTCTGGAGCTTTCTGATGATTAGCAGCTTTTCGTCGCAGACACCGGACACCACCAGCTCGCTATAATCAGAATCCACCTGAATACACGAGACAGGTAACCCGGGCGAGGTCAAGTCCTCGGTAGTGACGTCACCCGTAGGGTAACAACATGGCTGACAGGACTGGGTGTGAAAGGGGCAGGTTCGGGTGTGGAGTGACTGACCGGCAGGAACATCAGAGTGATCAGAGAGGGTAGAGTGGAGATCATCCCGTAGATGTGGCCCGCTAGAGGAGGGGTGTGGGATGGAGGGCGGGGTAGTCGGGCCGTCACTGCCGTCATGTCACTCTCAGCGCTGACGGTGGTCACGGTCAGTAGCTCGGGGACAAGATTAGCGGAGCTGTCCCGAGGGTCACAGGACTGGACAATCGGCGATAGGGAGATAGAGTCGTCAGCCTCCAATCCGATCAAGGGGAGGGATGAGTCCAGCGATGGCCGAGGAGGGGTGTCTGGGAATGATACTATCGGGGAGATGGTGGGATCGCATGACTGGTCACGCGGCACATCAACAGGGACATTGTCAGCAGGGTCCGCACAGCCCTCCTTCAGCTGTTGTACGAATGTACACAAAGAGTCATATTTGCTGAGGACCAACGTGTCCTTGTTGTGTCCCTGAATGAGACAGGTGCCGCCAGTCTTGCGACGCACGTGGAAGTAGAGGGTGATTGTTGGTTTTGCTCCCCCACTCCCACCCCCACCCCCCACCCGCCACCCCCTGACTTGTATGAATGTTTTTCCCAAGTCATCGGGAATGTCAGGATTGGATCAATCCAGGTAGGAGTCACCACACTCTACAGGTTCATTTCTGGCGTCTGTGTCCCTCCAGACTACAGTGTAACCGCCTCTAGCCTGGAACAGGTTGACGTAGCGGTGGTAGAGTGCAGTTCGCCAGCGCTTGAGGGTGATGACGCCATTGGGGCCGTTGCTGTAGAAACGCGTCTGCTGGGCGCACCCAGTGTCCTTCCGCACCGGTTTATCTCTCTTGAAGGGATTGGTGGGGGTGCGAGGGTGGGGTCTTGCGTCACGACACTCAGAGAGAGGGATGAAGATGCCATCGCGACTCAGACTCGGTGGTATGCTGTGACCCGGCAATCAGCGCCGCTTTTAGAGAGTTAGAGACAGGGGTAGGTGTGGAGGGTGGTGGGATCAGCAAACATTGTGACACCCCCCAGGAAGTGCCAGCGTGTCTGCAGGGCTGACTGGAGTGGAGTCAGGTGTGGAGGTGGAGACGATACAGCATCGTGTACAGAGTCAGTAAGCCGAAAAGCAAACATTGGCTGCCTAGATCTGAAGTTCAGCAATAGACTGCTCTAGTCACAGACTAACACCTCACAGTTCTTGACAGTGCAGAAGATGAAATTAAACGAAAGATATAGACAATGGCAGGCGTAAGTTCTAATATATTCAATGAGATTAAAAGACAAAGTGGAGAACCGTGCGTTCAAAATTACGAGAAGAATATCGTAAAGTGATCGTTCGTATGATCGGATTTACCTTGCACGACGGACAATTACTGGCTTCAGTCTTGGCACAAGTCGCATCACACCGGCGTACACAATATGATATATTATAAGCCAATGAAATAGTGTGCTTTGTCCTATACACTTCTCACACTCACAACACAAGCGTTAGGATATCCGTGTGATAATAGTTATTATGCACGTCTACTGGAATAATGCTTAAAAAGTATAAGAAAGTCCACAGTTCACATAGAAGAACACTTAGTACACAGTATATCAGGCAATCCAAAGCGTTACGGTTGGCTGCACGACGGAGCGAAGACTACACGTTTTACCCCGCCGGCGGCTGAGACCGACGAGAGAGAGAGAGAGAGAGAGAGAGAGAGAGAGAGAGAGAGAGAGAGAGAGAGAGAGAGAGAGAGAGAGAGAGAGAGAGAGAGAGAGAGAGAGAGAGAGAGAGAGAGAGAGAGAGAGAGAGAGAGAGAGAGAGAGAGAGAGAGAGAGAGAGAGAGAGAGAGAGAGAGAGAGAGAGAGAGAGAGTGAGATGATGATGATGATGATGATGATGATGATGATGATGATGAAACGTTTTTATTCAGATAAAGTTTTAGGCATGCGAATGCCTCTCTTAAAAACTGTCCTGCTACTCTACACACATAAATATACATCGAGCAGCACAGTAAAATATATTTAAATAAAAAAAATAGTGTCAATAACATTCAAGTGTACGAAATGCATAAAAGGCGAAAAAACAAACATAATAACAGCGACATAAGCTGAAGGTTATCTTGTCTCTGAGAGTACAGCATCAATAGAGGAGAATTGAATCGTCGTATTAGTTTTGAAGTAAAAGGCGATAAAGGCGATCCTTAAAAATACTAAATTTTAGAAATAGACTTAAGATGCTGGGGTACGTTATTCCATGCTTTTGCACCTGAAAAGGCCAGGCTAGTTTTATATTTATCTAGTCTTGTTCTTGGTAGGTGGAGCGACCTGGGGGGAGGGGGGTGTCTGAGTGTTTATGAGTATGTCTGCCTATGTGAATAGTGTTGTTAATTGTTTGTAAGTATTATGTTTTACTTATATGTATGTGCATGTGTAGATAGTTTTGTAGTTGTTAGCAACTGCAGGTTTGTAAAATGGCTGTGTCAATGACGATGTCAATGCCTTAACCGTTGTAAAATAAAGTTTCATTGTTTCATTCTCTCTCTCTCTCTCTCCCTCTCTCTCTCTCTCTCTCTCTCTCTCTCTCTCTTAAGGACAGTTTGGAAGAAAGGTATTTCAATGCCTAATACATTGAATACCTAAAACTTTATCCTAATAAACGTTTCATCATCATCATTATCATCATCATCATCTCTCTCTCTC
>BTPG01000002.1:120876450-120883950 GCA_036245525.1 Semisulcospira habei | reverse complement strand
GAGGGGTTCGCTGCATGGATCCTTGTAGGCCTTCGGGAGGTCAAAGGAACCATTGTACCCCTCAGGCCTTCGGGGTACAATGTTTCCTTTGACCTACCTCAGGCCTACAAGGGTCCGTGTAGCATACCCCTTTGATCAATAACTTATATTAAAATGAAAAGAAAAGGGGAGACTGCCAGTGCTAATATTTAGGAAGGTTACAAAGTAAAGTAGGTTATAGCACTGTCAGGGGAGAGAAATGTGCATGATCGACCAGTGATCATAGATCTACTGTGGCCAAAGCACAAAAAAAAAAAAAGATAGGAAAGAGAGGGGGCGCTAAGAAAGTGACTGAAAGCAATGCATATGGAAGCCCCCCCGAAGGGGGGCGTATCACATATCCACTGTTCCAGCCACTCAGTGCATGGAAATTTAAATCTAGGTCCCCCCAAAGGGGGTCCAGATATTTAGCCGGTGTGGACAGCTGTTTCGGTCTTTGCGACCTCTTCAGCACACCATCGGCAATACTGGAGGAGGCAGGAAATTCTGCCTACCTGCAATGACAACCACATTTTACTGTGGTGTCTGCAGGGGCATACATTCCATGCCACCACCTAGAGTTAAATTTCCATGCACCCTAAAAGAGAACCTACCAAAAGGGGGGAAGGGGTTGCAGTCGATATTGTAGTGATAAATGAAAAGAAAAGGGGAGACTGCCAGTGCTAATATTTAGGAAGGTTACAAAGTAAAGTAGGTTATGGCACTGTCAGGTGGTGGCATGGAATGTATGCCCCTGCAGACACCACAGTAAAATGTGGTTGTCATTGCAGGTAGGCAGAATTTCCTGCCTCCTCCAGTATTGCCGATGGTGTGCTGAAGAGGTCGCAAAGACCGAAACAGCTGTCCACACCGGCTAAATATCTGGACCCCCTTTGGGGGGACCTAGATTTAAATTTCCATGCACTGAGTGGCTGGAACAGTGGATATGTGATACGCCCCCCTTCGGGGGGGCTTCCATATGCATTGCTTTCAGTCACTTTCTTAGCGCCCCCTCTCTTTCCTATCTTTTTTTTTTTTTGTGCTTTGGCCACAGTAGATCTATGATCACTGGTCGATCATGCACATTTCTCTCCCCTGACAGTGCTATAACCTACTTTACTTTGTAACCTTCCTAAATATTAGCACTGGCAGTCTCCCCTTTTCTTTTCATTTATCACTACAATATCGACTGCAACCCCTTCCCCCCTTTTGGTAGGTTCTCTTTTAGGGTGCATGGAAATTTAACTCTAGGTGGTGGCATGGAATGTATGCCCCTGCAGACACCACAGTAAAATGTGGTTGTCATTGCAGGTAGGCAGAATTTCCTTCCTCCTCCAGTATTGCCGATGGTGTGCTGAAGAGGTCGCAAAGACCGAAACAGCTGTCCACACCGGCTAAATATCTGGACCCCCTTTGGGGGGACCTAGATTTAAATTTCCATGCACTGAGTGGCTGGAACAGTGGATATGTGATACGCCCCCCTTCGGGGGGGGGGGGGGGGGGGGCTTCCATATGCATTGCTTTCAGTCACTTTCTTAGCGCCCCCTCTCTTTCCTATCTTTTTTTTTGTGTGTGTGCTTTGGCCACAGTAGATCTATGATCACTGGTCGATCATGCACATTTCTCTCCCCTGACAGTGCTATAACCTACTTTACTTTGTAACCTTCCTAAATATTAGCACTGGCAGTCTCCCCTTTTCTTTTCATTTATCACTACAATATCGACTGCAACCCCTTCCCCCCTTTTGGTAGGTTCTCTTTTAGGGTGCATGGAAATTTAACTCTAGGTGGTGGCATGGAATGTATGCCCCTGCAGACACCACAGTAAAATGTGGTTGTCATTGCAGGTAGGCAGAATTTCCTTCCTCCTCCAGTATTGCCGATGGTGTGCTGAAGAGGTCGCAAAGACCGAAACAGCTGTCCACACCGGCTAAATATCTGGACCCCCTTTGGGGGGACCTAGATTTAAATTTCCATGCACTGAGTGGCTGGAACAGTGGATATGTGATACGCCCCCCTTCGGGGGGGCTTCCATATGCATTGCTTTCAGTCACTTTCTTAGCGCCCCCTCTCTTTCCTATCTTTTTTTTTTTTTTTTTTTTTTGTGCTTTGGCCACAGTAGATCTATGATCACTGGTCGATCATGCACATTTCTCTCCCCTGACAGTGCAATAACTTATATTGTCTGACAGCATCTGTTAACCAATTTGACCCCATGGCCGCATTTCTACATTTTGGAGATGTCACCTAAAAGACTGCATACCAGTTGCAGGAGATGAATCGACCATAACAATTCAAAGCCTAGTCAGTGCCAGATGAATTGTCATGGTCGATCTATCTCCCTCTGCAGGTTGTTGGGGCTGAATGGGTTAATTAAGCTTACTGGCTTCACCCATATGGCGGTGAATGATCTGCCCTTTTAGGTAACTACTCACAGGCGCATGCTATGATCAGGAGGATAACGAATAGTACTGTTATTGGTTGGTTAGTTCAGTCGGGGTTTATCGTCCGCGGCACCAGAAGGCCCTGATGGACGGCCCTAACGAGCGGGTTCGGGTTATGGGGGACAGAGCCGGACAGCTCAGTCTTTCCTATGGAGAGAAGAACCCAACGGAGAAAGAAACACACTTAGAAATGACAGTCAGTTACAACACAATGTATTAATATTTCAGGATCAACAGCGACTGAATTATATAGCTGGGTTCCTTTTTATTATCAAAATAGATAAACAAACAAGTCTACAATTCAGTCGCTACTTATTTTACTGAATTGTACACTTCTTTGCTTGACTATTTCAATGAAAACATAATTTGAAGTATTAACAAATTGTGTCATAACTGTCACTTCTAATCGTGTTTCTCTCTCCGTTGGGTTCTTCTCTGCATTTTACACGCTTGGCAGTCAGCTTTTGATCTGGAGTTCATATTTCCTATGCATCTACTGTGCATCTACAGTGCATCTACTGTGGGAAACTCAGGGTATTTACCCGACCACATATAGTAGCGCACCTTCATGTTTGTGTATGTATGTTTCTCCTGCCTACTTCCTAAGTTCCGGAGAAAGACATGGGTTATATAAGAGACCTGATCCATTCTTATTAGGAATGGAGATGATTGTCTTATTCTATACCTGCGTATTTCTCTGTGGGCTGGCGATTGGGTGCCTGGTGGGCGGGGGCGGGGGATCTAGCTGTTGTCTGTCCAGCGCTGTGATTCCCCTTGGTTTGAGTACTGACAATTCTGCCGGCGCTAGCCTCACCTATCTGGTTTGTGAGTATCATGTATAACTCGAGGCAAAATTTGTATCGTTACATTGTTGTGTAATGTTCTGTGCATCTACTGTGGGAAACTCAGGGTATTTACCCGACCACATATAGTAGCGCACCTTCATGTTTGTGTATGTATGTTTCTCCTGCCTACTTCCTAAGTTCCGGAGAAAGACATGGGTTATATAAGAGACCTGATCCATTCTTATTAGGAATGGAGATGATTGTCTTATTCTATACCTGCGTATTTCTCTGTGGGCTGGCGATTGGGTGCCTGGTGGGCGGGGGCGGGGGATCTAGCTGTTGTCTGTCCAGCGCTGTGATTCCCCTTGGTTTGAGTACTGACAATTCTGCCGGCGCTAGCCTCACCTATCTGGTTTGTGAGTATCATGTATAACTCGAGGCAAAATTTGTATCGTTACATTGTTGTGTAATGTTCTGTGCATCTACTGTGGGAAACTCAGGGTATTTACCCGACCACATATAGTAGCGCACCTTCATGTTTGTGTATGTATGTTTCTCCTGCCTACTTCCTAAGTTCCGGAGAAAGACATGGGTTATATAAGAGACCTGATCCATTCTTATTAGGAATGGAGATGATTGTCTTATTCTATACCTGCGTATTTCTCTGTGGGCTGGCGATTGGGTGCCTGGTGGGCGGGGGCGGGAGATCTAGCTGTTGTCTGTCCAGCGCTGTGATTCCCCTTGGTTTGAGTACTGACATATTTCCTATGGAGTAACGACCTAATAGTAGTTAATTAATTTCGTTAATTTACTGGGGGCGGGAGGGGAGGGGGGGGGGGGGAATTCGAAATGAAACATTCCAGCCCCCAAATTTCTTCACCGTCACTATGTGACATGTCAGGATATTATTATGCGTCCTTGACAAGGGCATGGCGACACCAGTTTGGCTTAGCCAGATTTCGTATACCTAAAGGGATACGACTCCGGCTGTAAAAGACAGACTGATAGCGACGCTTTCACGAACCGGAAGTGCAGTTGTATATGTGTGCTGGTCTGTGATTTTGGACCTTACGGCCTTCGGCCGTAAGGTCCAAAATCACAGATCAGCACACTTAAATTTTCACGATCTAACCACGGCCCTGGCCCCACCTAACATTTCACGCCACCCACCAAAAATTCTAAAGACTACTCTAGGTTGTTGGTACCATTACGCGTAAATTTGAAGACCTATTTCAGCACCATTTGTGTTTGTTATGCCTTGTCGACACACCTAATGAACATTAACAGCAGTTGGGACACGCAGCAAAAGCACGCGCGTAATAGCACTTATTTATTCTGCCCAGCCGTTAGCGTGTCAATCTATTTTTACCTGTTTCTCGTACTGAAAGTGTTGTATTTATAGAAGAGAGTAGAGTCACTGTCAAATTACTTGATATCAAAACGACGTGTGTCTAAATGAACCATATCTAGAACTGTGTGTAGAGTTGCATAACTATCTGTTACAGAAGGGTATCTATGAACAGCTACAGCGGTAGTGGGTCTTTAATTCCATTGAACAAGAAAAACCCCAAAACAATTCCAAAGAAGACTACGACTCGCGAAAACAATTTTAATGATAAAGGGAGCAGTTCGAACTCAAATTGTTGTTTGTTCGTGTTTTGTTGTTGTTTTTTTAAACGTATATTTCACTTTTTTCCCACCCACTGAAATACTTAACTCATTCTACCCCAGACAAGATAAGGATCGACCGTGATAGTTCAAGGGTGATGCCAGAATAGCTTGGCGCCCATAGGCATCACCCTTGAACTATCATGGTCGACCTGTGTCCTGCACTGCAATGCAGTCGGCTTCAGAGGACAACGGCAACATTGGGGGATTTCGGTGATGGGGTAGAATGAGTTAACGAAGAAAGACGCACGCTTAAAAGAGACAGTTAATAAGCGTGCTTCTTTCTTCGATGTGTTATTTTGCATTTTACACGCTTGGCAGTAGACCTTTTGTTGCACTGAAACACTTGCTGTTGCTTTTGTTACAATAAAAAGAAGTAAATAAATATTTTTAAAACCCGTGAGTCACTGATTTCATTCCTGACAGCGTAAGCCATGCAAAACTATGCAGGTGTAGAAGTTGTGGATCGATAGCCATTACTTAGGAGGTCTATTTATTTGTCCGCCTTCTGAAAAATCAGTGTTATCGGTAAAGTAGAACTGTTTTGGGAAAAAAAGCTTAGTTTGAAAATAAGCGTCCAGGTATTTACTGTGCACTACTGCGAACAAAATAAACAAAACCAACCACATGACGAAATAAATGACAAGGTGCACCGTACCTGATTACAAATATTCAGTTACTAAATGGCGATCGAGGTACTGACAATTTAGGCTACTTATCATCATCATCATCATCATGATCAACATCATCATCATCATCATCATCAACCTCCTCCTCCTCCTCTCTCTTAAACGTTATCCTGAATAAAAACGTTTCATCATCATCATCAGTCATCATCTCTCTCTCTCTCTCTCTCTCTCTCTCTGAATTAAAAAGCTGTTCACGTTCCGTTTGTATACTCACGAGCAAAAGAAATGCGGCATGTTGTCAGTTCCGTAAATGTCGCATTCTTTTGCTCTTCAGCTTATTTGTGATTGTGGCCCGAACCTACCTAACCAGACATACGAATTTGCAAACCGCGCACTGCCGCTAAACTCGCTTGTGTAAGAGCGAGACAGATGCATCGGCTCCATGTCCCCATGTCTGACATCTAGAACAGGTTATCTATTTCCTGCGCAGCGCCACCTGTCGGAGATGAATCAACTCAGTACAGTTTAAGGGCAGCGCCTGATTAGCTTGGTGCCGTTGGCACCAAGCTAATCAGGCACCACCCTTAAGCAACAATGTTCACGTCATCATTCCCTAGTGTACTGAATATTGACCGCGAGTGTTACGATTCTTTAAAGCGAAACTCAGTTGACGCTGGACAAGAAGAGTACACGTAAACTGATGACGTAGATTGCGAGGGCATATGCGGCTGTAAAGGAGGGTGTGTTCAGGGTTAAAAGTTGTTGTGAGTATTTTTGTTCCTTTTTTTTCTATTTTTTTTTTAAATTTTTATTCTTCTCACAATGAAGTGTAATGTGTCAGGGTTTATGGCCGGACGATCAACTCTCTTTAAAAAAAAAAAAAAATACTGTGATCTCTTCATCCGGCCTACAGCCCTGCACTTTTAGAGACGACCTGACCTTCAGATCACTCCCATTTTCAGTTGTCTTCCCCATGTGGCAATTGATTCGTAAACCTTTCAGGTTATATAGAGCGTTTTCACGATGCACAGTACTTTTTTTTTTTCTAGTCACGGACGGTGAAAGAAAGACCTTTCAAGGGTGGTGCCAGAAATACGGCTTGGCGCCCATAAGCGCCAAGCTATTCTGGCCCCACCCTTGAAAGGCCTTTCTTTTACCCCTTGAAAGGTCTTTCTTTTAGTTACTTGGAAAAAAAAAAAAAAACACTAAGTACTGACATATTACATTGTGCCGGAAAACGCTTGACTCTGCATCAGCCTGCGCCGCCGCCGGGGTTTCAGACTGGTGTGGGCACTGTAGACGGACCGGGGGAGAAGGATATGTTGAAATCGTCGGTGACGCGTGCTTGATTTTCTTCCCCATGACCCTCAGTGTGGCAATTGATTCATAAACCTATCAAGTATAGGTTCACATTTTCCCCCAGCCCTGCACGGCCGGCGGAAGCAGCTTTCGTGTGCGCCTATCTAAATCTTTATAAAGTCCAAGAGTGCCGAAAATTCCAGTCCGCGTCGAAGGAACGCGGACACAAAGTGGTGTCAGCAAGAGGCGTGCGGTTGGTATCCTCGTAAGCCCGATGTGCATCTCAGTCTTGCACTTCGGCGTGTGCTGGGTTCAGTATTTCTCGGCCACACTTTGGTACCGGTTTCAGGCCACTTTACAAATTTCAAATACAAGTGATCAAAAATCTCTGTAACTTCAGTAGCTGAACTGGCCCTTCGTCTGTTTTGTACTGTGTTTGTCTTAAATGGCGTAAATCCGTGTCTGTTACGTGAGTGTGCGCGTTGGGTTTCAGTTCGCGGCGCTTTGAGTCGATTCGCCCAAAAATTGACAAAAAGCGCCTATATAATAACGGTATTATTATTATTATTATTATTATTATTATTATTATTCGTGATTCATGACTGATGGACAAAGTACAGCTCTCAGCAGTCACAAAGCCGTGACAGCCGTTAGTCCC
>BTPG01000002.1:120858950-120871450 GCA_036245525.1 Semisulcospira habei | reverse complement strand
TAGGTTACCAATTATACAAAAAATACAAATCACAAGCTCGAACAGTGTCCAAAAAATCAAACACTCCAAAAACAAAAGAAGAAGTCGCCACATTACCAGTAACGCCAAAACCGATTGACCCATTTCTTATGCAGTGAATAAATTTATTATTTTAATTTTGTGGCATAAGAAAATGAGCGACGCAAAGAACATAATGAACCTTGTCTATCACTCTGCCTTAATAAGCAGACTAGCAGTTGCTTAAACTATGCTGGGAAAAAGTCTCCTAAAAATAAAATTGGCAGACTTTAGTAGATTAGACTTCGAAGACAGTGCTAAGCTAGTAGCTGTTGTAACAGCGTCAATTGCAACAAAAGACTTTCTCGTCAAGCAAGGAATTATTCCAGAAAATGTTTATATATAATAAAAAATATGGCAACTATAGCTGTTATGATTGGGGGCGCAGTTGTTAATGCATTGGCATTTAGTGGATCAAACTATCTCTTTTCAAAAATGGGCAGAAGAAATGAAGCGACACAATGAGGCCTCTGAAAAACTTGCACAAGCTCAGCAGGAGTATGAGAAGCAAAGAATAGAGAAATTTGATTTCATCAATGAAAAACTCAGGCTGGAAGGTCACGCACAGCATACATTTTCTAATATTGATGACGCGATCAAAAAATATATTTCCTTGTTACTGGTGAAGACATGTCTACCCCAGAGCCAAAACTTAGTGACTACTACCAGCCAAGCCCAGAACAAAGAAACGGAGAAATTATTTTTGTTCTAGCAGGAATGACATTTGTTTATTTTACAGGAGTGTTTATTGCTAGAAGAAATGACTGACATCAGAGCCAAAGCTGGAGCTAAACTATCGAAAATATATTACTCCCCAATTGGCTACTGGAAAGGAAAAACTGCAATAGAAAAATTACATGCTGCTGTGGGTGGTGATGTTACACTTGACCAAATAAAACAATGGCTGCAAAAACAAGCAATTTGGCAAATATATTTACCTGCTCCAAGAAAAATAACAAGACCTCATTTTGAAAACAGTACCCCTAATGACACCCATCAAATGGATCTTTTGTTTTGCCACATTATACGATTAGGAAAAAACGATACAAATATGCACTAACTGTTCTCGACATAGCTTCAAGATACAAGGACGCCGAACCCATAACTGACAAAAATGCCACCACTGTAGCGACAGCATTATCAATTATCTATAAAAGAGGCCCTTTAAAATTTCCCAGGCTTGTGCAAGTTGATGACGGATCTGAATTCAAAGGAGCAGTTAATCAATTATTTGCGAAGCATGGAGTGCTAATGCGGCGAGGTATACCGGGCATGCACAGATCACAGGCTATTGTTGAAAACTTTAACAAACAATTATCAGAGAGACTTTTCAGTTATCAGTATTCTAAGAAACTCATGCATGACGCACGTAACACTGAGTGGGTTAAGAGATTACCATCTGTGATAAAAGCAATGAATAATGAGGGTACCTCAAACCCGCTGATGCTATTAAATTAAAAACAATACCGTCAGGGACAGGACTAAAAACAACACCACCTGACACAAGCTTGTTTACAAAACAGGTGAGATATCTATATCAACCTGGTGAGGCCGAGAATGATGTCAGGCGCAGGGCAACTGATCCAAATTGGTCTACGTTTGTACACAATATATAAAAAAATAGTTCCTGGTGCTAACACATCAATTTATTATCTATATGAGCTTGCCCTACAGAGGGCATTTGTCAGAGAAGAATAACAGATTATTCCCCCAGACACTGTTACTCATTTCATCAACTAACTCATCGACTAATTCATCAACTAATTCATCAGCTATTTCTTCAGATAACTTAAGCTTGTAAATGACCAGGTGCATAAGCTTTTTCTTTAGTGTGAAACACACATTTTGTGTCTCCTACTGCAAGTGACTTTTTATGTGTTTGGATCATTTCAAGATTATGTTTGTTTGATCTCAGTGACTTGTTTGGATAATCAGGCATTAGTTCTCTATCTAATACTTACTTGTAATGTTCATGACGAAAAGTCTTTATTTTTTATCGCTGTTTTTTAATACCTTTTGTTTTGGACTCACTACCTTTTTGGTGCAGTATGGAATACATTTTTGATCTCAGTCCAACGTACATGTACTCAACTATCGGCACTCCATTCAGTTCATCTTTAAACTTACCAGGAACTTTCTTGTTTTGTGTGCTGTACAGCGGGTGATCCTTAGGGTAATCAGACGCGTCATACATATGCAACTCTGTTTTCATGTTTTCATAAAAGTCTTCAGTAGGCATGTCTATGATCATAGAGTCAGTGTCAGTGTATAATGCCTCCCCTCAATCCGCGTTCCACCATTTCACCCATCGTACGATCATACAACAGGTCTATATATATCCTGCTTGATTTCAAAAATGCATCCCATGTCATGCCAGGACTAGTTATGTAGCAAGCTGGGTCAAGACTGTAGTGCAACAAACCCTTTTCACGATAACTTTCAAATACGTCTGTTAGCAAACAAACATCAGCTTTCAAGTACTGGTCATGGTAGTCACCAATTGTTTCACACCCTAGTTTACCCCATGCATCGAGAGCATGCTGGTATTCAGAGTCAGAAATACCTTTATCATTTAGTGTAGAATAAAATTTCTCTTTTGGTGGCAGTCTCCTTTCTTCAAACACAACCCAGTGATCAATGTACTCATAGGGATAGACACCTTTCTTGATCAACTCAGGCTCAAAATATTTGCTTGTTATTGGAAACGACGACAGACCTTCTGCCAGACTAGCAAGCCCTAAAGACAAATGTTGCATTGAGTTATAAAATGTTAATTTGTTGTCCAGCCTAAAAGTCAAGTATTTCTCAGTTGTCTGGGCAATACAACTATTTTTTTTTTTTTTGTAAGACTCATCCACAGCCTGCATGATAATGTGTGAATCATACCCCTTGAGATTGTGGAAAAAGATAGGCAGTTTATATTTTTGGGGTTCTATTTTTAGTTCTAAGTTACATGCACCATGTGCAGCACCTCTGTAATGCGCAGTTATGTGGTCATGGTCGCGAACTTTATCACCCCCTAAGGGTTTTTCACAAATCCAACATGCCTCCGCTGCATCAAAATTCAGTTTATTTTCTTCTGTCATTACCAAAGGCATCTGACACTTTTCCAGATACAGTACTACACTACTATACAGTTGTCTCATTTCTGTTAAAAACTCAGCTGCTGCATTTTCACCCCTGTAGATAACAGGTTCTTCAAGCACACCGTCTGACCTAACAAGAATATATCCGAAAGAACACACCACTTGGTCACTCAGTTTTAGAGTCTTTGGTAGTGATTCTGGAACAGGACCCTCATATGGTACAACCAGTGATTCAAAATCAGCATACACTACAAACGAAAGCTTTTGTTGATGCCCATGGTTTTTAAAATAAACCTTGCTGCCAAGATCTGGAAACCAAAGTACTGTTTGAATGTCATCAGGTGACCTGCAATGTTTAGCATGTTTGTGTGCTACTTCAATAGAGGAAAACCTTTGTAAACATTTCTTACAAAATTCCTGTTTACACTTGTGTTTTGTTGAATGACCATGAATTAGACGCGACATACTCCTGATAATTGTGTAGTGAGAGTTTTTGTCGGAACTTATTAATAACATGTGAACATGTTTATCTTCTGACTGACCATAGGTTGGGGCAAGTGGTGATACTCTAATTGGTTCAAACTTGTTAGGGGACTCATTATCCCACACATACACATTCACAGATATACCAGGATTTAATTTTTCAAACAAGTCTATGTCCTCTACCTTAACAGGAAAATCTATGCCACTGAAGTTGAGTTCGTTTTCAAATTTGGTATAGTTAGATACGCGATCAGGTCTGGTTTTTATCAAGTGTAGTTTGGCAAGCACACACCACATGAAACAGAAATTATCATTGTTTTGAATATTGACAACAGCCTTTTTGTCTGCAACCTCTTTTGGTAGTGGCAGCCATGATTTGCTTAATATAGGATGATATCTTGTCTTAAGATCAACAGGTATGTACTCTACAAATGGTAGCTCTTCAAATATTTCTAAAATCATATTATATGAAACGTATATCATCACTGGTGTTGATATTGGCGTTATGACCGGTTGTTTGAAATCTGTTCTTAACTGATCAAAGTGTTGGATATATCTGAAGCAGTTGGTTACATCAATCACGGTGTCCATCATTTTTATTTGTCCGACAAAATATTAAATAAAAAATATTACCACTGGCTCTGTATGTGTAATACCACTTTATTAACTGTAACACCTACAAAACAAACATTCAGTTTTTTTAGTTGTTGGTGTATGTGTTCGCACACTGTCTCAAACCAGTCATCATCAACTTCAAAGGTATTTGTCTTAAAATTACCAGCAATGTACCCTACAAATGGTAACTCCTCAAATATTTTCAAAGTCACATTATATGTCACATATATAACCGCTAGTAATGCTATTGGTGTTATAGCAAGCGCAAATGGGTTTTTGTAATGTGTTCTTATCTCTTCAAAGTGCTGGATATACCTAAAGTAGTCTGTAACATCAACCGCTTGTGCTTGTCTGACCATCATTTTTTTATGGACAAACCAAAAGTATAAATTAATTTACTAACCCACACCTGTTGGCTGATCTGTCTTTAAGATAAGCTTTAGATGCTTGGTCAGTTTAAGTTTGTTTTTTACAATGTCTCGTTTATGTTTTGGGGGGATGACATCGTTCTCTTTGAGACAGTCTTCAAAGCTGTAACGATCCTTACAGTAAAACAAACAGATAAACTTTAGTTGTTCACGAAAATCTTTCAGTACAGCATTATATTTTTGAGTGAGAATCCATACACTGACATTTGCGTGTCTGCCACTAAAAGCTAGTTCTGCCAGTGTGTTTCTCTTCTTAACAATATCTTTCTCTGCTGAGCAGTCATCTATAATAAACAAAGTTGGCTGTCCTTCAAATTGCTTGTAAAAATACTGCAGGTAATCGTTCATTTTTTTCTCAGGGTCGACTAAATAGATGTTGCAATCAGTCCAAATGAATAAACGGTTGTGATAAGCTTTGTTATGTTTGATAGTAGGGCAAAATATCACAATGTGTTTGAAATGATGGATGTATCTTGTTTGTAAGATATCAAGAACAAATTCAGTTTTCCCACAGCCTGTGGCACCACAAAGCAAACCACAATGTGGGTCGAGTGTCAGCAAGTTCATTTTAAAACACAATATAATTTTAATACACATGACCACTAAGTCTACTTTCTAGAATGTTCAGTTGTGCGTCATAAATAAGATACAGGTATATATTTACAGTGGAGTCCGCTTAACACAAATTTCTGGGGACACGGAAAATCACTTCGTGTTAAACGTATTTCGTGTTAACCAATATGGCCTCAAAATTGATCACGGCCCTCAAGGAAAAAGTGTGTAAGAGATGTGTGCGTGAATGAGTATGAGGTTAAAAGTGCACATTATCGTACTTTATATGCATACCTTCAGCTCGCTAGGAAAACACAAGGAAACATATTCAGCTCGCGTATTTAATGTAAAATCCATCAGGTAAAATCCATAGTAAGTTACAATCCATCGGGTAAAAGCAAAACAGGCTGAAGTACAATCCCACATCGGTAAAAGGGTGTTGGTACACGAATGATGCAACATGAATACAGTTCAGAACCGCTAGCCAATGAGAAGACAGATTACAACAGCCGAAGGCTATTCAGCCAATCACAGACTAGAATTCGCTCTGATCTGTCATGTGTACTACAGTGCGAGAGCAACACATGAATTGGTTTTCAGTGAATGGAATCTGTGTTCATGTTAAACAGGTGAATAATAGTGAAATTGCCCTGGTTGGGAACCGAAACCAGCTTCGTGTAAAATGAAATTTCGTGTTAAGCATTTCGTGTTATCAGTGAAATTTTAAAACAGAATAAGAAGGCCGTTGGCCGGGAATGCAAAAATGGTTCGAGTTAACCGGAAATTCGTGTAAAGCAAGTTCGTGTTAACTGGACTCCACTGTATTGCTTCGGCGGTTTCAGTCTTTTTGTATCTGAATTTTAATTCCATCACTGCCATTTTCAACAGTTCAACCTGACCCA
Source organism: Semisulcospira habei (assembly GCA_036245525.1). Lineage (NCBI taxonomy): Eukaryota > Metazoa > Mollusca > Gastropoda > Semisulcospiridae > Semisulcospira > Semisulcospira habei. Next base: position 120,865,327 of record BTPG01000002.1, on the reverse strand, counting down.
TGTAGGTAGTCATCATCTGTACTACGTAGGTCTAACTAAAGTGCATATTTGTCTGTCAGGTATTGACTGATTCTTACGTCATATAGATCTTTGCATGCCATGTTTGCTGGTTTTTCTCTAAGCCTTCCACCTGACCATTTTACGATCTCATCATAGTGTTGGTAAGGCAGCGTACCCGAAGCATACACCTGATTTGGACGCCCTTCAGTAGTGCAGGACAAATGAGTAATCTTTGGATTGTAAAATTTTTCTGAATCCCTTTTGTATGGACTTGCAGGTTCAACAAACAACAAAAGAATACCTTTTAGTGACCTCGCAGGTGTGTTCAAGTTAATGTTCCACATTGGATCGCTTTTATCTTTATGAATCAAACTGTGCCTTATCACACGGTCATAATAAATTGGCAGTCTTGACTGGTATTGATTTTGAATGAGAGTAGTTAGACGAGCATGTGTAACAATTTCATATTCCAAAGAAATGTTAGAGATCTTATATGTTGCGTCTGTGCCAGTTGACTTGATAACTTTGGAGTAGTCATTAAAGATTAGTTCAAAACGATCATTCAGTGCTCCTTGATAATAAGGCAAATGCGCTGTTAGAATTTCAAATTCAAGTGGAATGCAAAATCTATTTCCATATGTTTCTGCCACAATAACGTCCTTGACTTATGTTGTTGATTTATCTGCTGCATTGATTCTGAGTTTGGCAATGTTATCAGATTGTATGCCTTGATAAATACGGTCTTCTCTTTCTTCTCGAGTGAGCCACAGATCTTTGTAACAGTAGAATACATCAGCATCGTCAAGACTAAACACTTCCTGGCCTTCAAGTTTAACTTTAATAGTCTTAACAATTGCTCTGCCTAGGTTGTCATCTAGTGTTCTTTTGTCATCTGTGTCTGATGAAAGTTCAATATTAAAAGCAAGGCGAGCAGTACCGGGAACAATAACGTCACTGACTGGGACCTAGGTTTGGAAACTTGACGGTAAGAGTTTGGTTTTGATCTATGGTGCTCGGATTGTTTGTGATGACAATTGATTGCCTAATGCCCTTAACGCCCAGAGGTTCACATAGTTTTCTGTATGGGTCTAACTTTGATCTGTAAGACGATGTCATTTTATTATGCAAAAATAAAAATAAAAATTAAATTAATAAAAACGATGGCAGCAGGAGGATTTGATCATGATGATTTTGAAATGGATGACATGAACGACTATGACACTACTACCACAGATATGACTGGAATGGTAAATACTTCTAGTGTGTATCACCAACTGTTAAAAGACAAAGTAAACTCATTTTATGATAGTGTTGGTGACCGCCCAGAAGTTATGGATCCTAATCAGTTTGAACTTGATAAAGGCAACTTATTTGTAAAAACAGACAAAGGAAAAGTACAATTGACTAATAAAAAAGATCGAGCTAAGTTTAGAGCTTTAAATACAATCAAAACTGATGTTGGCGGTGAGGCAGCACTGCAGTGCTACCTTGGTATTGGTAGTAATGCTAGTAAGAAGTTACCACCTAGAATTTTCAAAGCCCTTCACGATGCGCAAACAAGGTTACCAACGGGGCAAGAAATTGAAATGACAGAAATTAAAAGGCTGCCAGAAATAGCAAACAAGGTAATACATGAAACCTCATTTACAGAAGGACAAATAAATGAGGCTATAAATACAATGGGTGACTCTCCTTTGTCAATGCGGGAAATTATGGGCTTGGATAAAACACTGCAGTCAATAAGAGGTGAGCTGGTAAATAATGTAGCCAAACTAGGCGAGCTTGATAAACACATAAAAAGAAAAAAAGAAAAATTAGGTAAAGCTGATGATGAGAATTATGACACAGAAATGAAAAAAAGAATACAACACAAATTAAAAGATTTGCAGATAGAAAGATCAGCGCGGCTAGAAGTAGTTGAAATTGGGAAAGAACAACTGAAAACACAGGTCAACAGGATTACAGAAACTATTCAAAAAATACTTCACAAAGACACAACTTTGGCTGAGAGATTGAAAACACTTTACGGAGAGCAGGGTATCACAATTGTGAGTTTAATTACTGCTCTTGGATTTATTATCAATACTGTTGTATTAGCAGTAACAGGTGGTGGTGGTGGCTCAGCCCCGGCTCCAACACCTCCAGCCCCAACTGACCCAAAAGATCTACAGATGTGGGTAAAAAAGCAACTCTCACATATTTCAGACTTGCTTCAGAAATTGGCTGTAAAAGCAATGGATGCTTTGCCTGGCATAATAGGTAGTGTTGTCAGTTGGCTGATAAGTACAGCAGCAAAGGTAGTGGGGTTTATGGCAGAGCGTGTGTGGATCTTTTTGGTGACAGTAGGAGGGTTAATGGTAGGATATTTAATGAAACAGGTAAAGAAGTAATATTCCTAATCCAGTAAGGCCTATTAACAAAGCAGTTCTCTCTGACTCATGTGTGTTTGCTGTAGCTGACAGTACTGGTGATGGGGATGGGGCTGTTACTGTCTGTACAGGTGATGATGTTATTAGCTTTACTGGTGTTATTAATGGTTTTAGCACAAGCGGTGACTTTAGGCGTAAGCGATGTTTGGTTGTTGGACCCAAGTTTACTGATTGATTGAGTCCTAATTTCTGATCATACCCAGCAACAATTATTTCGTTATTATAATTTGTTATTGTCCCGATTTGGAGTTGAAGGTCAGATGGTAACATGTGCCAACTACAAAGTCAACTTTCAATCTGGCATACCTGAGAACATCTTGATAGTGTTGTATGCTTGATGGGAGATCTACTACTGAGTTTACCGAGTCTTCCAGGTTAGCAAGAAATTGTTTTTGTGCTTCAAATTTGCTACTCCCATTTAAGATGTTTGATTTTGTTTGAGCTTGTGCTCCTAGTATACACCACACATACGTTCTGATAGACTCATTTATGCACTCGACTCCTGCTTGTGTAAACCCGTCACTCCTATCTAAGACAAATGTGGTCCAAGCATTAGACTGTTTCTGTTCAATTGAGCCCAACCAGATTTCAGATTTTTGTGAAAATGAAGTGTAACCAGGGTAGTAATCTTGAGGGTATTGTCTGTGACTCATAGCATAATACAATGTACCCATGCCGTGGTGATCATCAAGTTTTTGAGAAAAGTCATACTTTGTACTGATGTTAAATTCATTACAGATGCGTTCAAATGCTTTCATATCCATGGGGTTATTAACTCAATCAGCACTGGCTGTTTTTTCGTTAGCAATGCTCTGTATACTGGCTGTTTCGATGGGTTAGAAAAAAAATCATAAAAAAAAACTTTCTGACAAATGTAAATACAATTTTCAGGTTAGTTGAATAGTAAATGGGTGCATGCATATACAAAATTTTGAGTTACTAACCCCAAAAATGTATATTCTGGAGCATAGTAAAGGTACCACTTATTTTTCACACTGCACTTCCAAGTGTAATCGGTTATCAGTTCACTTGTGACCCACCAAACAGTTCAATCAGATGCATTCTTCTCACTCTCTGCTGTTTCAAAATCGCTATCACTGTCTTCAGCAGCCTCTTCTGCATCAGAATCCTCAATCTGGATGATTTCTATCACTTCTCTGACAGTAAATTGACGATTACTTTGCGCTCTTGTGGTGAGTGAAGCACACAGAAACGCCATGTTGTTTCGCAAATGTAAGCAAAGCTAGTATGTTCGAAAAGCACGCTCTACTTCAGTAACTGTGAGGCCTAGTGATAAAAATAGGAATGAGGGTCATTGTACGAAAACAGAGCTGCACACTAGGCAGGTTAGTTTCGTATTCAGTAATCCCCAGTTCTTGTAGAAGGCGGCCAACTTCACAACCCGCGATCCCGGTGATCAGTGTGCAAGCATTGTGCAGGCCATCACCGGGATCGCGGTGATCCGGGTGGAGTGAGTTAAACTGATTAAAACTGGATTCAGTGGGCAGTGGGGCATAGAGTTCTGACAGTATTCTTCTAAGCTGGTAATACGTGTGGAAATGATACACAGATCTAATCAGTTTGTTTGAGTGATTCAAATGGTCTGTAAAAGAAACACCGCATCCTGTAATTGAGCATAGTATAGCAAAGTTAAGCTGGTTTTGGAACATCTGTAGTGGACTTGATGACCACTTTCTTGCAGTTGCATCATCTGTTATTGGAGGGTTTAAGTAATGATCATACGGATTGGTTACTTTCACTTTGAATAAATCTCCTTCAGACACAGCTATATCAAGCTGATTTAGTTGAATTATTTTCTGATCATAAGTAGGCACGACATTGTACTTGGCATCCACATTAAATTGAAACGCATTTGTAGTAACAATTTTTGGTGATTTAAATTCCATTATGCTTTTTTTTATGTGATAATAAAAATGTTTATAACCTTAACAAATGTTGACACAAGCAAACCAGTGATGTTAACTAATGGGATTGATAATCGTGATGATAACAAGGCTGTAGCTATCCATGAAATGTTCTACACTGTAAAGTGGTTTAATGTAACAGATGATAAAAATTATTATGTAAGTGGAACTCTTGATGGTTTAGAGATGGGTGATACTTTACGATCTGGGTATCCGAAGTGCTGAGTTTGGTGCGGGGGATGAGGAGGCGGAGAGGGTCGGAGGCGGAGCGGAGGGAGCGGGGAGGAGTGTAGGGGTGAAGTAAGTTGGAGAGATAGGTAGGAGCATAGTTGTTGGATGCGTTTAGGGATGGGGAGCCAGTGAAGGAGCTTGAGCAGGGGAGTGATGTGGTCGGATTTTTTCTTTCTGAGGACAAGACGGGCAGCATTGTTCTAGACGTGCTGGAGAGTGAGAGTGGTGGAGTGAGGAAGGCCGGAAAGGAGAGAGTTGCAGTAGTCGATGCGAGATAAGATGAGAGAGACAGCGAGTTTGGTGGCAGCTTCGGTAGTGAGGTATTTTCTGATCTGACTGATGTGGTGGAGGTGGAAATAACATGCCTGGGCCATGGCGGAGACGAAGCTGGTCATGGAAAGTGAGGAATCGAGGATAACGCCAAGGTTCTTGACCGAGTCAGAGAGGGAGATGGGGGTGCTGTCGAGTTGAAGGTGGAGAGAGGGAGGGAGCTGGGAAAGTTTCTGGTGAGTGCCTACCAGCATGGCTTCCGTTTTGTCATCTTTCAGTTTGAGCTTATTTGCTGTCATCCAGTTTTTCACATCTTATGACTTTTGTACTTTAGCTGAATGGCTTCAAAATGAATTTAAAATTAAAGCAACTTTAAATCCAGCTAATTTACTTGTTACAATTGAATTTTCGAAAAATGGTCAGTTTTCTTTATCAACTAGTCTTCTATTATTACTTGGATTTTTAGGTAAAAAAAATAATACATCCAGATGAATATTGGATACCATCAGACTGACATCTACTATCACCAAAAAAAATCAAGAATAACTGGCAGATATCCTGTTCATTTGTCAGTACACACAGTGCTAAATGTTTATTTGAAAGAACTAAGCACTACTGATAATGTTCACAATGGAAAGCCTTCGACTTTGTTGAAATATGTGTTGACTGGAACTGCTCCTTGTTGTGAAAATGTAGTTGTTAGATTTCCTAATTCACAGTTTAAAAAATTAGGCTCCAGTTTCTTTGAATCATTGTGTTTATATGTAACTAATCAGGATGACAAACCAGTTCAGATGCATGATTTTTATGTTGTGTTGGAAGTTAAATAAATTTTATTTTTGCTAAATAAAAAATGAGTGGTCTTGGTCCAAAGCCGAGAATTATTCCAGTTTCATGTCCAGTTCCAGAGTTAAAGGATTTGGCTGACATACAGGATTTTGAGAAAGGAGGTGAGGTAGGAGAGGTGTATGGCCTTGAACTTGTTTCCTTTGGCAAGTACAAGCGGAAAGTAATTGATGACATGAAAGATAACACCGAAAGACCGTTTCCTAAACTTAGTCAGCTTTGTGATGTCACTGTGCCTACTCCTGTAAGTAATGTACTCTACAGCTTAAAACATATGGGTAATAAGTGGGTAGTTGTTCCTGCTCCTGCTCCACTTGTGCCTACACCCACAATTGACTGGGACATAAAGTTTGAATTTATTAGCCCTTATGTATATAGTGATGATGAAGGAGTCTTAGTATTTGGGAAAGTTGTTAACTCTAGGCTGTTGCTTGTGAGTCTTGTTCCAAGCTTTGCTCAAGACAACAATAGCAGATATAAACTAAAAGTGCAAGAGTATGAAAAACGACGGTATCTTCTTACAAATAGAAAGGGTAGATCAGATACTTCTGTTGTGTTTGTGCCAATACACTTTGCCATAGCAAGAGAAGCAACAATAGTATTTGAGATTATTATGAGATCTTTGGCCGATGCTAAAGAAGCAGATGTTGCACAAGGGATCAAACTTATGTGAGAT
>BTPG01000002.1:120848056-120853930 GCA_036245525.1 Semisulcospira habei | reverse complement strand
CAGGGCTCACTAATATACTATTTTGTGTGTGCAGAGAGAGAGAGAGAGAGAGAGAGAGAGAGAGAGAGAGAGAGAGAGAGAGACACACATACACTATTTGGGCATAGAGGACTATTGTTTACAATGGTGGTATGAACAGGAAGTATTTCTCAGGAAGGCCAACTCTGACAGCATTGAGTGGTGGGGTGTGGGGGTGGGTGGTGTGTATTTCTCGGGAAGATATTTTAACTAGCCTTTTGTTTCCAAGGGGTTGGGGGACCTGACTGGGCAAATAAATCTGTTAAATGTATTTGGTCAAGTGCGTTTGTTTATTTACGGAAAGGATTAAATAAATCAATTGTTTCTTAAATGGGTGGGGTTGTATTCTCCTATATTGTATCTCTCAAATGAGTGATTCCACGCTCATAACAAAGGCTTTCGTCTGCAGTACGCTGATGTAATCTCACGATTTCTTAAAATGAACCCTCTCACGTGTCACCCGCTGCAGTAATGTGTTTTATTCTGACGAGCAATGAATAGATAAATAAATAAATGGGCGGGTGGGTGGGCAAGCGAGCGAACGAACGAACGTGCCAGCGTGCAAGCCGTGAGCGAGCGAACGGATCGACGGACAGATAAACATAAATACAAACAAACAAGCAAACAAATAATAAATAAATAAATAAATAAATAAATACAACCACAATCTCGAAATAACTGAAACATGAAATGGTTCCGGAAATATTTCAGACGATATCGCATTTCTTTTGCTCGTCAGTATAATTATTGGTGAAAGGGGCTCAAACGGGCAAATCGCCATCTTGCATGTATCACATCAACGCACGCCCGTGCCTCTTCAAGTGGAAAGCGTATTTTATCATGTCGCTTTTCCTGTTCTGTTGACTTGGATGTCGGCAGCAACAACAACAAAATCGGTTCACAGATTTCAACACGTTTACGCGAGAAATAAATCTAGCTTTGTCTTGAATGTCAAGGTTCTGACAACTCACTTGTCATATCAGTACATAAGACCGGCGTTACACCTCTCTCTCTCTCTCTCTCTCTCTCTCTCTCTCGTGCGCCAGAGAGAGAGAGAGAGAGAGAGAGAGAGAGAGAGAGAGAGAGAGAGAGAGAGAGAGAGAGAGAGAGAGAGAGAATTTGTTTGGTCTAGGCACAAAGCAAACACTTGCTGTTGAGCGGTAAGTTCCGATATGCATTACACAAAATACAATCTAGCGGTATAGCCTAGTGTTACACACAGGAGGGTGCTAAGTTTGCTAAGCAGTGTGGGTTACGCAACGTGTGAAGGATAGGCCTACTCTATCGAGGATTTTTACGTTCAACTGTTCGTCTAAATATATATATTTTTTGTCAGCGTTACAAGGCCTTTGTCGACTTGATGTCCCGAGAAACACATAATATGAGTATCCGCGGTGAAGAGAAAACCTGTATGTTTTGTTGCGGGGGCTCATGAGGATGTATGCCTCTTGCAGACACCACCTTGTATTCATTTTCTTTGGACCGCTGGGGCCTTTAGACTTTTATTTCAGAAAACATAACCTGCGTCTGCAGGCAGGCAGCGAAGAGGTTAAGACACCACGAGACAGATTTAACCCCAAGCTGACACTACCTTTGAACTCGATTCACTTGCCAAGGTCGGTTGGTGCTACAGAGGTGTTTTGCAAGTACACAAAGTTTAGCAGACGTCATGATAAGGTTAATTTGTGTGCCTTTGGATTATACACTTTCTATCGACAGTATTAAGACGATTTCTAGCTCATAACGTTCCCCTACTAAGTGGATTTATGGGAAAAGATTGATTGATGGTCCCGACAGCAACAAGGCTTTCTCAGGACGTGCCTGCACTGCTTGTGAAAAAAAAAAACTGAACAGAATATTGAATGTATGTCGCCAGCCGGTCCAATACGTTAAATAAACCTACGACATGGGGCCTAAATAAAGCTAAGACCATTTAGCAACACACATCCAATATCAAGAGCTACAGGCAGCGCAGACAGTAGGGAGAGTTTAAAAAAGGTAAATACAGTGAATGGACCAAGGGTAGACAGAAACACATGCCCCAGAATAGAGAAGAAAACCCACCCTGTGGGGCTGAGCAGGGTGACCCTGGGAACTAAAAAGTAGTTAACCCCACCCAAGTCCCCCAGGGCAGACCCGGGTGGGGGCGATTTATGGGAAAAGGCAGTCCCACTCTTACATATTGAAAACGCTTCAATTAAGGTGGCGATGGAGATTACTAATGTGACCTTGTACAGGGTGTATTGAGCATAAACAAATCTACACGTCTACCTTGAATTTTAACAAGTGTACTGGCCTGCAACAGAAATGCGAAATGTTTGGATTTTTTTTTTTAAACTTAAAAAATGTCGATTTCCTTTGCTCTTCAGTAGGCCCCTATTCAAATAGAAAGCGACTAGCAAGAACAAAAAGGAAAAATAAAAAATAAACACACACAAAACAAAATAAAATATAAAAAAAATAGATTCCGCTAATGCATGTTAACCCGTTAACCCATATCATACTGAGGCTAAAATCTTCAAATCTGTACACTGCCATATGCAAGCTACATTATAGTACTTACAGATAAGTATATAGACCAATGGCTTTAGTTCAAGGGTGGTGCCAGAATAGCTTGGCGCCTAGAGGCGCCAAGCTATTCTGGCACTACCCTTGAACTATTTTAGTCAAACTTATTTCACACACTGGTGTATTCCGAATGATAAGGGTTAAGTGCCGAGGAAATTTGAACACCGCCCATCTGCAAGAGGTTATAGATCCTCACGAGCCCCAGCAGTTGCGGGGACTCATGAGGATCTATGCCTCTTGCTGACACCTCTTCGAGTCCCTGTTCCTGGGACAGCTGGTGGGGGGTGGGGGGGGTGGGGGTGGGGGTGGGGGGTGTTGGTATCGAGTTAACGAAGACCGCACAAACACAGTCTGCGTCAGCTGGCGTTGAACGGGTTAACTCTTTCGAGACGTGCCGCATCCGGATTCGCGGCGTAAAGCCGCGAATCCGGATGCAACACGTCTCGAAAGTGTTAATAAACTGTGCTACGCTTGAGATACGCTTGCTAAAGACAATTTCTCCCAGTGAGCAATAGGTCCTCAAGCGCTCGTTGGCGTCGGCTGGCGTGCTCACAACTTGACCACGGGCGGGCCAACCAAGACCGACGCGTACGCCGGCCCAAGGACATTTTGCCTTCTTCACAAATCTGGAAAAGCGGTTTAACCGTGCATGAATCATCATTTTCGCGATTAAAGCCGCTACCGACAGCCCAAAATGGTTACTTCAACGTACATGGTGTTGTCAGTTTTTGTCTTCATATCTGAGTCACATGTCCAAGACAAAATGACTTTGTTAGCGGTACTTTAACCCATTTAACCCCGAGTCCCTACAGCAGGAGATGGATTGACCATGATAATTCAAAGGTAGTGCCGATTAGCTTGGCGCCTGAAAGTCAATCCATCTCTTGCAACTGGTACTTATCATTAGGCAACACCTCCAAAATTTGAGAAATGGGACCTTTGGACTAAAAGGGTTAAACCATAAAGCCCTGACATGCTACGACGGGATGTGGATAGACCATGATAGTTCAAGGGTGGTGCCGGTACTTTTGTCAGCACTCCACCTGCAGGGCGAGCAAATCAGCAGTGCTCAAAACAGACCCCAGACCCTAAGGCACCGGAGTGGGAGATTGATCAGCCAGGATAGTTTAAGTGCAGTGCCAGCTAAACAAGTGAGGGCTCTGGCACTGTCGGCGCCAAGCTATTCCGACACCATCCTTGAACTATCATGATCACCTCATAATACGTCTAAACGAATTGATAATTTCGCCTCAGGATGTAATAGATTGTTAGTCTTGTTAACCTTCCAAAATATCATCAGCGACATGGAAGTTTGGTCGATTAACTATGACGTTATTTTTATAATGATACTTGTAATATTTATAGAGAGCATCTACATCACGTCGTCCTTTGTTTACATTGTGATGCTATTTTTACATCTTGTCACATGGCAACATCAGCTAAAGTTGGCTTGTAAAGCTGACGTACTGGTGTTCGATGGGTTTTTTTTTTCCCATCATAAAAATAGCAGGGTTTCTGTCACTGAGTGAGTTTTACTAAAGGGACCTACATAATTCAATACAAAAGTATGGGTGCACTAACACCCACGATGCACTGCACGTTATAGTCCTGCATTAAAAATATGGGTGCGCTCACACCCAGGACATAAGAATCCGGAATTTCACTGTATGGGTGTGTTGACACATACGATGTAATCGCCGCGTAGTTTTAGCGAAGAAAGAGCGTATGTCAGTGAAATTGAAAGAACGATTGCAAAAACGGCAAGATCTTAACCCGACACTGTTTCCGCAGGAACGGTATGTTCAGCAGCAGTCAAAGGGTTAAGGACGAAAACAGAAAATAGGCAGCTAGACTACAACACGCATGATGATCATTGAGTTCGTCTTCGCTTGAGGAACAAGGATGTAAATAATCACAACAACGCAAGGCTGGACTAAACCTCCTTGGGGATCTAATTCTAAGCCTTTTGCAGACATAGGACCATCCCTGCGTGACCCTCCATCCGATGTCGGATCGTCCTGAACTGACAACTGAGCCGCTGAGGTTACAGGAATTATGTATGACCCAGTGGCTGGGGTAGACAGCATATTCGCGAGGTGTATCAATGCACAGTTTTTAATTTTTCTAGTCTTTTTCTAGTTTTTTCTAGTCAAGACTCCGTCTTGTTTTACAGTGACTAGAAGAAGTAAAAACTGTGCATTGAAACACATCGTGAACACGCATTTCCAGTCTACATTCACGTCCTATACTGACTACAACTGAAAAAAAAAAAAACTGTTCATTGACATTTCTCTACATCAGCTTGTGGTGTGCCCATTCCTTGGCATTTCATTGTTGTCGGCGTCCGCATGGTGTGCGTTTCAAGGGCGACACCCAGTCAACAAAAGGACCTCGAGCCGAACTCAGGCGGCTGTGCACGAATGTACGCACACATACCCCATAGCCAATATGCGCACGCACAAACACACTAACACATGTACAGGGAGAGAGGAGATGCCTTGTGAGACATACACACACTAGATCGTACGCACTCAAACACAAATACTCGCACGTACGCATGCACGCACAAAACACACGTGTACACACATACATAAAGACTCCTTATCTCTCTCTCTCTCTCTCTCTGAACACGGGGAGTTCCCCAGGGTTCAGTCCTAGGGCCTCTTCTGTTTTGCCTCTTTATAAATGACCTACCGCTACATTTGACTAGCGACAAAATTTCATGTGATTTATTCGCTGATGACGCCACAATTCACACCCCGGACAAGAGTATTGATTCTTTAAATGGCCGTTTGCAGCAGGGTTTGAGCGAAATTTCCACTTGGTGCGCAAACAATGAAATGATTTTAAATCCTTCCAAAACGGAATGCATGACGATAGCAACCCGTCAGAAGCACCAGCTCAAGCCACTTACACTCAGCCTGACTATCCATAATGACATCGTTAATCAGGTCACGGAACACCGATTACTTGGTGTAATTGTTGATGACCAGATGAAGTGGCAATCACACATAAATGCTGTATCAGTGTATGTAAAACTGTTACTAGAAATGTTTTTATGCTTTCAAAGTTGAAGTACTTTATCGATGTTGATGCCCGCAAGTTATTTTACAATGCGCATGTCAAATCCCACATCGATTATGCGTCCACGATATGGGATGGCAGCGGTGACATACACTTAAAGAGGCTTAACTCCCTGCATCGGAGAGCAGCGAAACATATCCTGCCTGATTCAGCCCTAACAACTGATGAAAGACTTGAAAAACTGAAAATGCTACCTCTTAGCAA
>BTPG01000002.1:120675556-120843056 GCA_036245525.1 Semisulcospira habei | reverse complement strand
CAGACTTACGTAAGCAAGTTATCTTTTTTTTTTTTCCTGCAGAAATACTTGATACTGACATTAAACTTCTCAAAAAGTGTACTTTGATGGTTTTAAAGCAAATGTAACTTTTGAGCCCCATGTCCCGTTTTGATACCGAGTTTTGGAGAATGACCCATATTGGCAAGCACACAAATCTGCACAAAACAAATATGGCCGCTGTGACCTTAGTCTTTAACTTATTCAGCCCCGACACACCACAGCAAGACATGGATCGAGCATGATAGTTCAAGGGTGATGCCAGAATAGCTTGGCGTTAGGCGCAAAGCTATTCTCGCACCACCCTTGAACTATCATGCTTGATCGGTCTCTAGAACTGTAATACAGTCCTTCAAGGGCAACTTAAAAATTTGGGGATTTCTGTCCTGGGTCAGAATGTGTTAAGGCTGTGAAAAGATTCTAGTGCGCGACACTCTGTATCGTCAGAAAATATCACAATTTGCCATTCAGATCAAATCGTTTCGGTGATTACACCATCATTGCGCATGCGTGGACAACGGCATGCGATATTAAATGTACTCACAAACCAGATAGGTGAGGCTAGCGCTGGCAGAATTGTACACAAACCAAGGGGAATCACTCAGCGCTGGACAGACAAACAGTTAGATCCCCTGCCCTCGTCCAGCGCTGAGTGATTCCCCTTGGTTTGTGTGATATTAAATGTAGCCGTTGTGACACTGACCTTGAAGAAAGTGACATGATCCTGGTGTGGGATACTCTGATTACGAAAAAGTATCAACACGTAAACTTTGGAACAAACTGGCTGGATGGTTTCAGATATATACGCTAGACAAACACTGCTCCTTATATGAAACACTGTTCTAAATATGAAACACTGTTTCATATTAGGTACTTTCTGTGTTTCATAATAGGAACATGATACCTCTATAGAATAATGAGTGACCTCTCCAGAAAAATGAGTGCCTCCCCTACAACAAAAAGGGAACCAAATGAATGCCGCTGGTTATCTGATCTCTGAAGACTGCTCTTTATTTTATAAAAACACAAAACTGAATGCTGATTTAGATATTTCAAAATGGCGAAAATTAACAAGCGGAAAGGGCAAAAATAACATTTTCTCGGTGTATTTCCGTTTTCATCAAGCCTGACATTTTTGCACTGGAAAGAAGGTTCAGTAAGGCAGCTCTATATTACTGCACAGACAGAATTTGCAAGGTTATTCGGTTTCGACGTTAGCAGGGTGTTTCATGTTAAGTACTGTTTCATAATCGGGTCTCCTCTCCTTCACAAACACACACACACACACACACACACACACACACACACACACACACACACACACACACACACACACACACACACACACACACACACACGCACGCACGCACGCACGCACACACACACACACAAACACACACACACAAACACACACGTAAACACAAACACAAACACGCACACACACACACACACACACACACACACACACACACACACACACACACACACACACACACACACTGACAATAAACACAAACAAGAGACGCAGCAGTAGGCCTAAGCCTATACAGATTTTTGGCAAGGCCGTCGTGGGGTATTAGTTCCCTGTGACATTTCCAATACGCAAAATTCCATCGGGCCGAGGTCGCCCGCCGTTGGCCAGCGCACAGTCGTGCGCGGGCCAATGGAGGCCGATATAGGCCCGATAACCTTGTGCGCACTGGGTTTAAAGCTATCTACTCCATGGCGGACTTTCATTGCTAAAATTCGTCGATACAACGGGGTATCAATGTTCTTTGTCTCAACTAAAACGTTTCTGCCCTTCTTTTCACACAATCCATGTCAGTAGGCATAGGTACCAGAGGCTGTCTTTTGAGCGTAACAGAAGGTACGGAGAAGACGTGCAGAAAAATTCATTTCATTTTACGACAAATTCAAACTTCATCATTCAAGTTAGCCCCTTAAGTTCGGCATTATGAGCATACTAAGAACATGCTATAAAGGAGATATTGGAAACTATTAACCTTTTACTGCCTGGGGTAGATCGCTTTAAGGTAATCTTGTACGGCAACAAATGCCATGACTGACATTTCCGCGTAACAGCTGAAAAGAGTTGATACAAACACACTCAAAGTTTGAAGAGGGTGTTTTCTTCTGTCTCAACCCTGCACCACCCCCCCCCCCCCCTTCCTCCCCTCAACCCCACCCCCACCCTTCCCCCGCTTCCTGATATACTTGACGGACAAAAAATGAACTGTTTTATTCTTCATGATTGGCATTTTCTTTAAAACAACTAAAAAAGAAACCCACTCCAAAGTTTTAAGTGTGTCTATAGCCGACAGCTTACAGCTTTCACACGTAAGAACAACGAAGTCTTTGGCCAACTAATGCAGACGTCGGCCAAAGACTTCGTGCCGGCCAACTAAAAGCGACGTTGGCCCGAGGACCGTTTGCATAATGAGAAAGTATTTTGAGACATTTTAAATAAAATCATCTGCAAAGCATTATGTGGGCTGACTAGGAGCTTAGTGGACAGTGAAAGCTCAAAGGTAATAGTCACTGATCTGCTTGCGCTTCTCCAAGCCCAGAACTAACCAGTTCAAACAACCAGGCAGGCAGGCAGATCTTCCTGCTTGCCTAACTAGCTAAGTAACTAAACGAACTAAACCAGAGAAAGACCCAACGGCGAAAGAAACACATTTAGAAATGACAGCTACAACACGATTGTCTTGTGACTGTCATTTCTAAGCTTGTTTCTTTCTCCGTTGGGTTTTCTCTGCATTTTACACGCTTGGTATTCACTTTGTTTTAGTGTGGATAACGCACTTACTAAATTTATGTCATTAAAAGAAAAGGAAAAAGCAAACAAGACAATTATATCATTCAATTTCACCGTTGTATGCTGAAAAATGATCGGTCACGTTAGCTCAAAGGGCAGTGCCTCATTGGTTTAAAAAATTGCAGAAGCGTTGCTGAGACAATGAAAGTTCATTTCTGCGTTTACTTTTCGTGTTTTTACAAATTATATTTATTTTGCTGTCGGAAAACAGTCATGCACTGTTTACATCCTACAAAGATTACGATAGGCGCTACTTTATAATATGGCTATCAAGCACATGTCTGCTCCCACAGCCCTTTCGCAACTCACGGGAGATAACCGAGCCGTACTATAATTTTACACTGACAAGCAAAAAAAAAGTGACATTTTTGGAATCATCGGAAACGCTAAAGTGTTCTGATGATTCCAAAAATGTCGTATTTCTTTTGCTCGTTAGCCGGTATACATTGATAGAACACATCAGACAGAAATATCGTTTTGCTGACTTTTAGACACTTCGTACAGCAAAAGTAAACATCGTATGGCGTACTTGAACCTAGCATTGCATGGCAAAATTTAGCACTTGACCATTACTACGCCATGCTTAGTAGTAAAACTCGTCCTAAATCTAAGCCTTGGCATTTATGCCAATGGTTCGACTACAATACAAAGAATACCTATATTTGTGATTCTTCAGATGTTGTATGCAGGCCGCGAAGCGGAAATACAGGTCGAATCGCTGGATACCGGTACGAAAATACGGCTTCAAACCAGCCTGTGCAATTTTCGGTAGACAGTTATCCCCCGTGCTATTTCCCTTACCGAAATGATCAAGGTTGTCAGGAAACGATCTCGTTGACTTATCAACAAAAGATGCTTAAAATTCCAGCACGCAATGTGAGTGAGGCATGACACAGACAACTTATTTCTTTTCCATCCAAATTCAATGCCAAAAAGACGTCTCTGTTAGCAAAAAGTCCTTGGGTAGACGTCGGCCTCGGCTCCCTTTTTAGTGGTCCAACCGGACAGTTTGCTTACAGTGATGTTGTAATTTTAAAATTAAAAAATATTATAAATA
This sequence comes from Semisulcospira habei, assembly GCA_036245525.1. Lineage (NCBI taxonomy): Eukaryota > Metazoa > Mollusca > Gastropoda > Semisulcospiridae > Semisulcospira > Semisulcospira habei. Next base: position 120,839,163 of record BTPG01000002.1, on the reverse strand, counting down.
AAAACACAAGAGGCATCGATCTCCGTACACGGCTCAGTCCACACCGTGGAGTAGAGTCGAAAATACCCACAAATTAAACAGGTGACGGAAGCGCCGGCAGAAACAGTTCGTGTACAAAGGGGAATCACTGAGCTGGCCAGACAAACGGTGGCGATTGGGTGCCTGGTGGGAAGGGGCAGGGGATCTAACCGTTTGTCTGTCCAGTGTTCTGTACTGAATTCCATTTGGTACGTGTACTGTGCAGAAATACGTTTCCGCAGTGTGATTCAATGCGCAGTAGCCCTATGTATTCTTCTGAGTCACAGTAAAACAAGCCCTTGTCTTGTTTTACAACGAGCAGAAGGAAGAAATACTATACATCGATACATATCTTGAAAACTCATTTCTCTACTTTGTACCTACATAGTGCCTAGCCAGGCAGACACCATCCTGTTGAAACAGGGACGTCACTCAGTCCTAATTCGACGAAGGCGTGGCGGGCCCTGTTTCAAAAGAGTGGTCAGTTTCAAAAGACTGCTTCTGAGCAATATCCCAGGGTGGGCGGTAACTCCTGACTTGTAACATCAGGAGGTATTGCCCTGTATGTACTAGTCTATCCCTGAGCTATTACCGACCGGGGAGCTGGGTATCTCAGGTGGTAGAGAGTTTTCGTCGGTCCTTCGTCCGAAAGGTCTTGGGTTCGAACCCAGCTGGGATCAAAATTTGTACAGGCCTCTTTTCGTGCCTCGTCTTTGAAATCACCTTCGTGGTGGACAAAAGACGTAAAGCTCTAAACGTTTAACGTTTTCTATCACTGTCTATCAGTCTCCCGAAACTGGCGCAAGAGTGAAAGTGACACATCGAAAGAAGAAGAAGTAGAGAAAAAAAAAACTTTCAATGATAAGTAAACTGAATTAGCATGCCATCGGAGTCCATGCGTGCAAACGAATAAGATTGCTAATGGAACGAAGTAGAACTGATAGCGGCGGTCAAGGATAGGGATGAAACTGGCACATAGCAGCCTTTTAAAAAATGTGGAATAAATAGCTAAATGGGAGAGAGAAAGAAAAAGAGAAACATGATGTAAGGTGACGTCGAATCAGCCAAGGCTAAAGCAGTTGGGAAACTGGTACAAGACATACACTCTTTCAAAAAGATTTTTTTTAAATAGCAGACACAGAAACAATAAATGAAAATTCTCAAAACACGAAACAAGCAAATATCGGCCAATGAAAAGCTATGCTTCTGCGAAGCTTGCGTTCCGCGCAACTCCCTGTCTCTCTCTCTCTCTCTCTCTCTCTCTCTCTCTCTCTCTGTCTCTGTCTCTCTCTCTCTCTCTCTCTCTCTCTCTCTCTCTCTCTCTCTCTCTCTCTCTCTCTCTCGATATTTTGGGACATGATTGAAAAAAGGTCATTGAAGGTACCTAATCATTTATCCTTGAAAAATAAAGTTTCATTTCATTTCATTTCATTTCTCTCTCTCTCTCTCTCTCTCTCTCTCTCTCTCTCTCTCTCTCTCTCTCTCTCTCTCTCTCTCTCTCTCTCTCTCTCTCTCTCTCTCTCTCTCTCTCTCTCTCTCTCTCTCCATATTTTGGGAGACTTCAACATAGACTTGCAAAAGCAAGGACACACTTCGTGGAGATCCATGTTGAATTTTTTAGGGTTGAAACAGCTTGTCCAGTCACCTACTAGAGTGACTTCCTCATCTTCAACGCTGATAGACCATGTATATAGCACAAATGTCAGCGTTGTAAAAAATGTTAGCGTACCTAATATTTCCATTAGTGATCACTTTCCTGTTTGTTTTACGTTGTCTGTTAGGTTAGCTAAACAGTCAATCAAAGGACACACTACCATAATGTATAGATGTTTTAAAAAATTCGACCAAACTGCTTTTTTATATGACCTATCTTTAGTACCATTTTATGATATACAAAACTGCAAAAACCCTAACGATGCCCTGTCACGCTGGTACGAGCTGTTTCTCGCCGTTCTGGATAGACACGCGCCAAAGCGCATCAAACGCGTCAAATATCCTGTTATGCCAAAATGGCTCTCTGGTGAGATAAAACAAGCAATGGAAGTAAGAGATGAATTAAAACGAGACAAGAAATTTACTGAATACAAGAAGCAGCGAAACCATGTCAAATCTCTAGTTCGTAAAGCACAGAGGCAAAATGCAGAACAAATTATTGCCGACGGCAAAGACATCCGTTCAGTCTGGCAAGTAATAAACAATTTCACCAAAGGTAACAGTAAACGATCGCCTAATATTCCGCCCGATCTTACTGCTGATGCGTTCAACGCCCACTTCATAACTGTTGCTCAAACTCTGGCGAAGTCAAATACACCTAACCCTGTAAACTACACTTGCTCTCATCAACTACGTCACCATAGTCAACAGAGAGCCTGCGGCCCATTTTTAGTACCGCTTATGACTGTCCTATATGTAGGCAAATCTATTTCCAGTTTAAAGAACAAATCGTCTTGCGGTCCAGATGGTACTAATAGTCAAATTTTAAAACTATCTCTGCCCTACGTCGTCGAATCCCTGACCTTTATTTATAATTTATCGATCAGACATAACGTTTTTCCCGACGAGCTGAAAAAAGCGAAGGTAATCCCGCTTCCCAAAAGCAAAGATTTATGCAACATAAACGAGTACAGGCCCATTTCCATATTATCCTGTATTTCAAAACCGCTCGAGAAACATATCCACACTCATCTTCTAAACTTTCTGGAGCAAAACCATCTGATAACTGCAGCACAATCAGGATTTCGACCTCTACATTCGTGCCAAACTGCCCTCATCATTTAATTGATAAATGGCTCTCTGCCATAAATGACAGTAAAGTATCAGGTACAATCTTTCTTGACCTGAAAAAAGCTTTTGATCTTGTCAACCACTCTATCCTACTACAAAAACTACCATTCTATCACATTGGCTCAAATACTGTCTCCTTTATATCTTCCTATCTCAGGGACAGAACACAGAAAGTACTGCTAAATGGCAAATATTCCTCTGATGGTTTAGTAACTTGCGGTGTTCCACAGGGGTCTATTCTAGGGCCCTTATTATTTAATCTATTTATTAATGATCTGCCACTGTGCATATCTCATTTAGACGCAAACTGCGATCTGTTCGCAGATGACACGACCATACACACATCTGATAAAGATATCGCAACCATTAATAAGGTACTCCAACAAAGTCTTGATGAAGTAGCAGGCTGGTGCAGTGATAATCACATGATTATTAGTATTCCAAAGACAAAGAGCATGTTAGTTACTACACGTCAGAAACACCAGCATGGCCTACCACCTTTAACACTCTCCTTAGATAGACAGCTTGTTGAACAAGTAACTAGGCATCGCTTATTAGGCGTTATAGTGGACAACCAATTAAGCTGGGAGCCGCATACTGACTCAATATGCAAAACAATCTCCAAAAATCTGTTCCTGTTATCAAAACTACGCCATATAGTTAATACTGATATCCGTAAAATCTTTTTCCATGCGCATATCAAAACGCATTGTGACTACAGTTCTACCGTCTGGGATGGATGCAGCGAAGTTCACATGAAAAAAGTTAATTGCTTGTATCGTCGAGGGATTAAATTAATACTTCCCGGTCCTACTTCGACTGATGAAAAATTTAAATCTCTCAAGTTACTGACATTGAAGAAACAGTTTGAATTTAATCGCTGTGCTCTACTGCACAAGATCATGCACGGAAAAGCCCCACCCTATCTAAAAACTCTATTTTCCGACAATAATAGGAAAAACACGAGAAATACCTTCCAAAAATTAGATTAGACATCTGTAAAACCAGTCTGTCTTTTTCAGGCGCTAAAGCGTGGAATATGTTACCTCCACACCTGAAATCATTTTGTAAGATTAGCGTCTTCAAAGATCGCCTCCATAAATATTTACTTCAGAAGTAATAGTATGTTTGGCTCCCTTATGCTACTATTCGTATAGTTAGTGACAAGTTTCCTATTACCTAATACTCTTCTACTGTTGCTGCAGATTATGTAATAGCTCGACTGTCTGCATTAACATGTCAGGTTCATACCTGTGTATATAATTATATATTTTTTTAAATTTTTTATTTCTATTTTTTTTCCTCCGAGTGGTGGTGGTGGTGGTGGGGGGGGGGGGGGGTCTTTTTACTTACATATGTTTTATCTTTTGATGTATCGTCTGATGTATTTCTATATGTGTAGAGTAGCAGGACAGTTTGGAAGATAGGCATTACTATGCCTAAAACTTTTTGTCCTGAATAAAAACGTTTCATCATCATCTCTCTCTCTCTCTCTCTCTCTCTCTCTCTCTCTCTCTCTCTCTCTCTCTCTCTCTCTCTCTCTCTCTCTCTCTCTAGGCTCTCTGCCACCGCCATTTTCCTCCCCACCCACGTCCATCATGACCCAAGGAACCCCTCCAATGTCGGGGAAAAGGGATCTCGATCCAACTGTAAGAGACACAGATCCTCATGAGGATATATGCCTGTTGTTGACACCACTTTGAATCCATGGGTCCACGTGCTCCTGAACTCATTCAACCTTAAGGCCGTATTCCCCGAATTTTGGAGGCGTCATCTAACAACTATGCACCAGTTGCAGGAGATGGATCGACCATGATAATTCAAGGGTAGTGCCAGATTAGCTTGGCGCCGATCGACCATGATAATTTAAGGGCAGTGCCAGATTAGTTTGGCGCCTGTCGGCGCCAAGCTAATCTGGCACTACCCTTGAATTATCATGTTCGATCCATCTCCTGCAACTTGTACATAGTCGTGGCTGAATTAGTTAAAGCCCCGCCCCCTGCCCCTCCCCAGCCCCCTCTCCTAACACACACACACACACACACACACACACACACACACACACACACACACACACACACACACACACACACACACACACACCTCCAGTCGCCTTTTGGGGTAAGGAGGGATTTTGGACTTTGCGGCACTGGGTCGTAAGCGGTATAGGCCGTTTGACATCGGAGCGCACGTTTTTCCAAAATATCTCCACAAAGAAACACTTTTCTGTATCACTTTAAAAACAAATATCATTTTGTCCCAACTGACCTAATATGGAATATTTTTTTTACTGAACTCATTTGATTTGTCGATTTTTCTGTACAGTCGTAAAGAATTGTTGAAAAGACAAGAACAAGACGTGTTCAACACCCTAAATAGAGCCCCGACAGATTTCAATATCGAGGTCAAGCATGCAGACTTTATGTATCCTTCTGCTGCTTCAGGTTCGAAAACATGGCCAATGCACGTGAAAATGGATCTTATACTGGGCATAATATATCTGGGACACATTTAGGGATGTTAAATCAGTCAATTCATGTAAAAATTCCGAATTGTTATGCCTGTACAACAAAACTGAAAAATTATTTGCGTTTCTTAAAAGTAAATCGTATTAGGTCAACTGTCACAGAATGATATACCCATACTCGTACCGGTTTCAGGCCACTTAATAAATTTTCAAATGCAAGCGATCAAAATTTCCGAAACCTCAGTAGCTGAGCTGACCCTTCGCACCACGTGAATGTCCTGTGTTTGTCTTGTACTGTGTTTGTCGTCAGAGTGTATGTGTGTGTCACGTGAGCGTGCGAGTTGAGTTCAGTTCGCGGCGCTTTGAGCCGGTTCGCAGAACTGGGAAAAGCGCCTATATAATAACCGGTATTATTATTATTATTATATTTATTCTAAGATTGGTACAGAAAAAGTGTTTCTTTGCGGAGGTATTTGGCAAAAACGTGCGCCCCGATGTCAAACGGTCTATACAAACATCAGTACAGTACAATAAAATTCGCATTATCAAATCGTCTGGGGACCCAGATGATCACGTTGTTATATCCAAAGTTTGTTATAAGCGAAGAAATTTGAATAGAACAAAAATGCAGTCGGGACTTGTGGTTAATTGTACGTATATCCGACCTCGTTATAAGCGAAGTATGCTGGTATGTATGTACATGCTGATCTGTGACTTGAGGCCTTACAGCTACAGAACCGATAGGTTCAAAATCACAGATCAGAACAATATATTTCACCATTTCTGCTGAAGGTTCACAGTTTCACTGCCAGTGTACGTACATTGCACACGGTCTGAAATCTGCGTATGTTCAACGTGAAAGGGTTCCAGCATTCCCGTCAATATTGGATACAACTTGACGTGGTTTCAGCAAGAGGCATAGATCCTCATGAGCCCCCGCAATTGCGGGGGCTCATGAGGATCTATACCTCTTACAATAATGCATGTGGTGTCCATTTTTCTCTCGGCATACTACATAATTTCATTGTCAGTGTACAGGTGCACTTCAGGCCCACGAAATGAAGTGCGCTCAAACTGACGTGTTGTAAAACTCTCGTCTGAGATCTGACGTGCACTTCAGATGACTTACTCTCGTTTATCATGGATAACACCGGCGACAGTAAATCTCACCTTCAGTAAATCTCTTCTTACTATATAATGGACTTGGTCAAGTCTGCTCCTGACGTCACATGACGCAAGCGGTTGTTACCCCTTGTCTGCCTACAGCATGTTAACCCCGTCCACTGCCGAGATAAACCATAACCCGATCTAACAAGCAGGAGATATAGATCCCATGAGCCCCGGCGCTGTCTCCCTCGATTCGCTACCATCAACTGTAGAAAATCGAGAGAGACAGCCAGTGTGCTTAGAACTGTGTGCCGCATTCAATTTTGAAAAACCGCTGAACTGAATGACCGCGTACTCGGGATTAATAACCCCTTCACTGTCGAGAAAAAGTGTAACCCGGTCTAACTGCAAGAGACACAGATCCTCATGAGCCCCGCTGTTGTGGGGGCTCATGAGGATCTATGTCTCTTGTTGCTGACACCACTTCAGTTGCGTCCACGTTTCGTGGACGGCTCTGGCTCTGGCGTGGAGTCAGTCTTGAAATAACAAAGATTTCAGGAGCACAGTCTCCGTGCACTCCTTGCAGGATAAGCTGGTCTCAGCTTTCTCAAGAGTGACACACATCCACCATTTAAAGACACACATTTCACCTTTCATAATCAAAACTAAGATCCCACCCAAAAATGGTTAACCTCTTGACTACTGTGACTCAACGCGTCTTTTCTGCCGAACATCATTATCGTCAGTAGCATTCAAGGAAAGTGGCGTATCTTTTCCCATGAATGGTATCGTCACTCGCGGGGGGCGAAAGGGGGGTGGGGGGAGGGGGAGGGGGGGGGGACGTAATCGAATCAGGCAATGTTTCAACGCTTTTGAAGACAACAAAATATCCGTCAGTAAAATTTCAAATCCAGACTATTAAAAAAAAAAAATACTAAGCAAGTATAATCTCAAACGCAAAGGGAAAAAATATGACTAGAAATAATCAACAGAAAAGAAAAACGCTTAGAACGGGCATATGCAACATATTTTATTAAATTTTCTTTTTCAAAATAGACAGATGGGCTACATAACGTTTTAGGGCAAGAGATACATTAAACTGTGTTGTACTTATACTTTCTAAACGTGTTTCTTTCTTCGCTACGTATTCCTAGTCAGATTTAAACGCAAAGGAGTATTTTAAAGATCCAGACCAAAATGGTGACTGTCGAGCGTGCAAAACGCAGAGAACATACCAACGAAGACACAGTTACAACACAATGTAATAATATTTCAGGTTAAACACGTTTAGCTAGACAAACAAAACAACTACACAATTTGCTTCTTATATCCTCGTGATCGGAAGTGTCAGCTGTCTATTTTGAACAAGAAAGGCAAAGCCATTATGCCTCACGTGTATGACCGATTTACATATGTGTGACCTTTGTGACAAGGGTTGGCTTCTGCAGCAGCAAAATCCATGTTTTCTGAAAATGTAAGCATTTTTCACAGATCTGTCAATCCCTCGTGACCCTTGACCTTTGTGATGAGTCGACCACATTAGTGTGCATAGGAAGGTTTATCATCAGCTATCTTCGTACCAAATTTGGCTGAAAAAATTTGCAGAAATGTTGATAATACCTACTTTTTTTTTTTTAAATCGGCATTTTACACACATTTACCAGCCTCTTGTGACCCTTGACCTTTCCAAGGGGTCATCCAAATTAGTATGCATAGATATGTCTTACCATCAGGTATCTCTGTACCAAATTTGGGTTTGAAGCTGTGAATAGTATTTGAGAAAAAAAAATCTTTTGTCAAAATATAGCAATTTTTTTTTTTTTTTACCTATTTCTGAGCTCTCGTGACCCTTGACTTTTCTGAGGGATCAACCAAATAAGTGTGCTTAGAAAGGTCTTCCCATCAGGTATCTCTATAGCTGGTTTGGGTTTAAAGTTATGAATAGTATTTGAGAAAAAAAACATCTTTTGTCAAAATATGGCTATTTTAGACCTATTTCCTGAGCCCTTTGTGACCCTTGACATTTCCAAGGGGTAATCCAAATTAGTATGCATAGATAGGTCTTACCATCAGGTATCTCTGTATCAAATGTGGGTTTAAAGTTGTGAATAGTATTTGAGAAAAAAAAAACATCTAATGTCCTAATATGGCTATTTTTCACCTATTCCTGAGCTCTTGTGACCCTTGACCTTTCTGAGGGATCAATCAAATTAGTATGCATAGAAAGGTCTTACCAACAGGTATCTTTGTACCAAGTTTGAAGTTGTGAATAGTATTTGAGAAAAAATATAGCTATTTCTGACATATTATCCTGATCCCCTGTGACCTTGACCTTTGTGAGAGGTCACTCAAACTGGTATGTTTAGAAAGGTCTTTCCACAAAGTATCCTTGGGCCAAGTTTGAAGAATCTGGCTTGAATAGTCTCCGAGAAAATGCCAACGTTAAAGTTTACCACGACGACGGACGACAGCGGACGAACGACGGCGGACGGACAACCGCTGGCTCAAAACATAGACTCACTTTTGCTTCGCACGTGAGCCAAAATGGGGTTTAGCCTGAAATATTAATGAATTGTGTTGTAGGTGTCTTTTTAAAACAACAGAGCTACTGCAAAGCGTGTGAGATGCAAGAGGTATTAGATGGATCTGTTGAAAGAGCCACGGATTGGGCTAGCAGGACAAAATTGTATTCTCCTTATTATTCCAAAGCCGGTTTCTTTCTTTGTTGCTTATCCCCTACCGTCAATCCATCTACAGTGTCCAGATCTGTCAGTATTACTTAGCAGACGATATCAAAATGTTAAAAAGTGATGACTGTCACTTTTTGACAATTCAATAAATTTTGCTAACATACCGAACGTTATCGAACTGTCAACTGACAGAGTAACTTTTCGACAGTTCAACCTCTTGTCTCTTAAAGCTTTGTTCATTCAATGCCGGACAAAAAGCTAAAACCTTTCAAGGAAAAAGGATACACATTAATCTCAGCAAGAGGCATATATCCTCGTGAGCCCCCGCAGTCGCGGGGGCTTATGAGGATCTATGTCTCTTGCATTTGGATGTGTTCATATTTCTTCTTCAGTGAAAAGATTAATATCGTCCGCTGAGTATACTACTGTCTGAAGATCTTAGGTGAAAAAATGTTTCTTCATTGTGCGTATAAAACGAGTGAAGAAGGTAGTAGAGTACATGTATTGAGATCAAGATTGCAAGAACTTAGTGTGACAGGGTGCACAAAATCTATCAAGTCCCAAAGAAACACTTTCAGAATCATATATTAAATTATAACTAATTGATTCCGCTGACTCGCATTCAACAATAGCCTATCCCGCTGTGATCACACCGGTGGATTCTGTACTCCTGGTTTGGGTGACATACTGTACAGTTTGGTTGAGATATAGCACATATATGGTACGGCTTGTGAATTTATGGTGACATTCAACACTTACTGCTCATTGATTAATTTGATAGGTATGAATGGGTTTGTCTCACTCCATACTATATTATTCTGTGTAGCTGTAAATTAAAGCAACTTTAGAATCTTTCATCTATACTGGTGTTAACTGCCTGATTTTTCTCGCGCTAAAAGCACAAAAAGACAACAAATTCACTTTCCCTGAGACAACAGCTTCAATGGCCCTGACAGTGTGAGTGGCAACATTGTACCGATAATACACAATAACCCATTTAGCACTATAGCAGGCGATGGATCGACGATAATTCAAGGGTAGCGCAAGATTAGCTAAACAACTGTACGCCTGTTGACGCAAACAGTGTATTAACTCATTCGAGACGAACGGCATCCGGATGATGATTTGTAGAAAATTTGTAGATTTGTAGAAATAGCTGTGGAAGTGTCGCATAGCGTTTGCTGGGGGCAACGCTATACGACACTTTCGCAGCTATTGATACGGGCACCTTGAACGAGTTAAACACAATCTGAGTTTCGAATGACCTTTAAGCTTTTTATCCCATGTACACGCCCGGCTGGGTGAGGAACGGCATGTGACTGTCACGATGTATAATATACATATAGCACCGTCAGTCACAGCAAAAGGAAGAGATCGGTACATTGATACAGATATACACATTGTGAAAACAAATTTCTCCACCCAAGCCTGTGGTTCCGAGCCCATGATGACAATCGCAGACTAGATTCCTTTTCGCGACTTCATCCCTCATTCTCTTTATTTTTATTTCGGTTCATTGTACTCGAATAACAGCTCTGTCTGGGAACATAACTGAGAGATAGGGACCGAGAAAAACAAAAAGTAATTAGATCGTCTAGACAGACGACACCATATCCGCGCAACGGGCTGAGATCGGCCTCATGTAGCCCTCTAACTAGGGTCCACGTCCATCAGAGGACATAGTCAGTTGCATGAGTGAGATTAATTAGTCCTGCGCCAGCCACTAAGCAAGGTGCTCCGCTATAGCGGATCACCTTGCTTAGTGACTGGCGCAGGGTTAAGCTCACTCATGCACTCCTGCGCCAGTCGCTAAGCAGTTAAGGTGCTCTACTATAGTGGAGCACTTAGCTTAGTGGCTGGCGCAGGACTAACCTCACTCATGCAACTGGCCCTTGTTGCGAGCTGGGTCGATTCGGTTGTTTAGTCCGGCTTGAGAAAACCAGACACTGCTTCGAAAGGCTTAGACCCTCACGAACACCGATCTCAAATTCGACAAGTCGTCAGAATGGAAATCGTCAACACCCTAAGCATCCTGTCACCCCTTTTTCTGTGGGTCGCATTTTCTGTCGTGAATGATTATTTCCTGCAGCCGATGCTCCTTTGACGGCTCTTCGGCGCTGAATGAACGAACGTTTTGGAAACAATCTGCGACTCCTAGTCCTAGCAGTGAATGAGTGATTCCTGCGGGAATCAGCTCCACAAAATACGCGATCGACATACAGAAGGTTAAAACCTTGGCCCTGTCTTAACCCCCCACCCCCCCCCCACTCCCCGCTGCCACTAGTCGCAGGTTATCTTTCTGATTTTTGTTGTTAATTCAACGCCAAAGAGCCCCAGCCGTTCAAGGAACATGATTTGGATACAAAAGAGGGGTAACAAGAGGCATATATCCTCATGAGACCCCGCAATTGCGGGGGCTCATGATGATCTGTGTCTCTTGCATTTGGGTCGTGTTCACTTTTTCTAAGCAGGGAAGGGTTTAAGGAATAGGTTGTAGAAAGATAGAGGGGGAAAATGTTAGATGTTTTCATGTGCAATCCTCTAAAAATGCAATGAGCCCTCGTTTTCTCATATCTCCGACCTTCCCATCGTTTATGTGCGTGCACAAATGAGGACCTCTCAAGGCCACGGACAGGAAAATGCACAATATATATATATATATATATTATTTTTTTTTTTTTTTTTTGGGGGGGGGGGGGGGGGCTTATATTAATAGCCTAATTTGCAGTCAGAGCCGAACAAAAGGATCTGCGGTGGGATGTTGCTGTTGTTGTTGTTGTGGTTGTTGTTGTGTGTTAATGTGTCTGTGAGTGTGTGTGTGTGTGTGTGTGTGTGTGTGTGTGTGTGTGCGTGCGTGCGTGCGTGTGTATGCGTGTGTGTGTGCGTGTTTGTTTGTGTCTGTATGTGTGTGTGTGTGTGTGTATGCGTGTGTGTGTGTGTGTGTGTGTGTGTGTGTGTGTGTGTGTGTGTGTGTGTGTGTGTGTGTGTGTGTATTGACTGCTACGGTGTGTATGAAGAGAACACACACACGTGCCCACGCCTACAGAGAGAGAGAGAGAGAGAGAGAGAGAGAGAGAGAGAGAGAGAGAGAGAGAGAGAGAGAGAGAGAGAGAGAGAGAGAGAGAGAGAGAGAGAGACAGAGAGAGAGAGAGAGAGAGGGGGGGGAAGGGTCGGGGGGGGGGGGGTATTGCTGAAGTCATTGATATAAATAACTGGTGAAGACAAACATATTAAACTTAAATGTGAATAAACTGCATGCATGGTTTGGAAAGACACTTGTGGATTTTCTGGTAGATCTTTTTTTTTTTCCGCTTTAAATATTTTACTCTACAAAATTGCACTGGCTGACATGACTTAGGGCAAAACGTGCCACAAAGGCAAAAAGAAAGTAATGCCGATAATTTTATCGCCGGAACATGTGGGCTCTTCACCAATAAATAGAACATATAAAGTGCTGTATGGGCGCAGTCTGCATGTCACGCGACAAGGGATACAAAATCGAAACTAGGCATCAACGGAGAGTTGTCTGCAAACATGGCCGTCTGACTGAGATTTTTCAATGTAAGAGTAGCTATCTATAGCTTTGTTCGACTTACCATATCTTGTCGTTTGCCACAAAGTTACAACCAGCGACGGCCTTGCTTTGTGAGGGTTTTGCCGCTCCGCCTGTAGCCATAATTCCAGAGAGGTGACAGAAAATCTGTCGATAAGAATTGAACACCTTTTCGACTCGCGTTAACCGCAGGGACAACCAAGGTAGTAGTCTCTATTCGCACAAGTGTCGGCTGCTAGCGCGTGCTGCCATGACGACGGGCGACGCTAGCGCCGGTATGACTGTTTCGCTTACATGAGTCGTGTAATAACAGTCGCACCCTTCACCCGAAATAAGGTCCTCACGTCGAGCAACAGCTGAAGCCGATTTCGGTCAACAAGAGGCATAGATTCACATGAGCTCCTGCAAATGCAGAAAGCCATGTGAATCTATGCCTCTTACAGATAGAATCCCTCATTGGCTGACCTCAAACGGTAAAACGCCTCCATGATCGCCTACGTGTGAGGTACACGGACCTAAAGGCCTCCAGTCTTTTCAAGAGATTAGGCCTAATCCTGAAGGGAACCATGAGTGTCTATGTCAGTATGAAGGGGCTCGGATTATCGGTTACGTGTTCTAGATGGTTGAGTCAAATTATAGCGGGTGCGATCGTGTGGTAAATTGGCCCTTTATCGGGTACACGGAACACAGTGTTTCATGGCCAGTGATCGTGCTATTATTGGAACATTCTCCATCTGTTGCCCAATATATATATATATATATATATATATATATATATATATATCGTAAGAAAGACAGCAACAAAATGAACACACACACACCGGCACACACGCACACACACACACACACACACACACACACACACACACACACAGGCACGCACACACACACTGACTCACTCACACACACACACACACAAATATGGGCCGGGGGGTCAACAAAGTACATTAAGCGCAGAATACAAGGCTCATACATACTTTCAATCGACAGCTTTAATCATATATATTTTAGTAGTGCACCTTCGACTGTGTATGTATGTTTCTCCTGCCTACTTCCTAAGTTCCGGAGAAAGACATGGGTTATAAGCGAGACCTGATGCATCCTTTTAGAGGATGTAGATGATCGTCTTGCTCTATACTTGTGTATTTCTCTGTGGGCTGGCGATTGGGTGCCTGATAGGCGGGGGCAGGGGTTCTAACTGTTTGTCTGTCCAGCGCTGAGTAATTCCTCTTGGTCTGTATACAATTCTGCCAGCGTGTTTTCCAATTAACTTTGGGCGGCATCGCAATCTGATCAATGTTTCACCCGTGCACTCGGTTTGCTGGCCTCAATGTGCTGATCTGTTATTTTGGACCTTATGGCCCTCGGCGGTAAAGTCCAAAAGCACAGACCAGCACACTTTATTGGTTTTGCTTATTGCGCTGAAGCGTTTGTGTAAACGCTGACCTGAATGACTCTTTGTGAGCTGCCATGGCTTGGCGTAATGCATAGGTGTGCCCTGGCGTAAGTGTGATGGGATCGTGTGGAACTCGACATGTCAACCTCGACTGAGGTTTGTACGTGTACATTAGAAAATGGGGCACGGGTTGGGGGTGGGGTGAGGAGTGTGGGGAGAAGGGTGGTGTAAGAAACATTATGGATGTTAGTTCGTTCGTTTGTTTGTTTGTTCGTTTGTTTGCTTGCTTGCTTGTTTGTTTGCTTCTGTTTTTTCATTCATTTATTCATTCGTTCGTTCGTTCATTCCCTGCATTCGTTCATTAATTCATCCATTCGTCCATTCATTCACTCATTTTTTTCGGAGGAGGGTGAGGAGGATTGCATGTACACAGGTTGTGGATGTTAATGTTGTGACTTTAGCTATCCTTATTGGAACGATTTTATATCTTTTCTTTCTATGCTGGATGGTCAATAGCTTCATAACATTATTTGTCATAAGTCCGCACTGCACAGTCACTTTGTGTGATGGCAGCATAACATCCATCAAGTCCGCACTGCACAGTCACTTTGTGTGATGGCAACATAACATCCAGAAACAGACGGAACGCTCAACAAAATCACACCACGTTTAACCCGGCATTTAACCCCACGACCACAATTCCCATTTTTTTCAGATATCATCAGTTGTTGCAGGAGCTGGATCTACCATGATGATTCAAGGGTAGTGCCAGATTAGCTTGGCGCCATAAAGGCGCCAAGCTAATCTGGCACTACCCTTGAATCATCATGGTAGATCCAGCTCCTGCGGTAGTGCGTCTGGGGTAGACGAGTTAATAAACTAGCCGAGTCCAGCGCGACAAAACACACTTTGTATTGCACCTTATCTTGTAGCAATTTAAACACTTCTTATCTCCTTATACTAATTAACTACGTTTTCATAGCTTTGCGGAGGCCGTCGGGACGAAGTCGGCCACCGTTGGTCCGCGCACCGATGTGCCGACGACGGCCTGATGGAGTCGTGCGGCGTACTGGTTTAGACCTAGCCACTTTATCCCTAGTTCTAGCCTCTTGAGTCCAAGCTAAATACATGATCTCGCAATCTGGTACTTTAGTTTAAGCTTGGCCCACACAATATTCGCAACTCACAATACCGTCACTGTGTGCGCAAGTCTAAATTAACGATAAAGTCTTCAAGTATCCAGACCTTATCCAGGCCATATTTTATCATTTTCCTTCCATAATCGACTACAGTCGGTCACACTTTGAGGAAATCGTTCGTTAAGCATTGAGCAGGGTAACACGCCACAGGAGAAAGCAGGACCAAGACAGACAGTTAGTTATTTGGGTTTAACGCCCAAGACAGACAGGCCAAGAGTAGTGCTCAATAGTATTTGTATCAATGGTAGTGGTTGGTTTGCTGAAAATAGACTGACGCCCCGGAAAGGCGCCATGCAAGCAAAAGCACCCGTCACTGAGATGATGTAATGCAATACTACGGTTTCTTTGCGTGAACACATCATCGTCAGTGACGCCATCACTGATTACATCATCGTCAGTGACGTCAGACTAATCACGAACTACCCTTGTTTGAGCTGTCACGATAGATATACACCCTGCAGTTGGTGCTGCGAGAGAGGGAGTTATCACACTCGCAATAGCAGCCGCGATACAAGTGTAAATTAACGGATCAGGGCTTATCCCTTAGCGCCGTATCCCCGCAGCCAATACCCGGCCTTCCTCCATAATCCTAGCAGCGTTTTCAGCCCGCTCACTCTCACAGCCAAACTGGCTCACGTATGCATTTCAGAATTCACGTTATTCCTAAATCAGAATCAGGTCATAGAAAGTAGATGATGCCCCTTTAAAGGGAGATAGTGAAAGCAGTAGACAGCAGTGGTTATGAACCGGGGTGGCTGGGCCGGGGGAGGAGGGGCAGAGTACCCCCCGCAGACACACCTTTCTCCGATATTTTGAGAAACAAATGAGAACGAAAATAGTTTGTTGTGAAAATTGTCTGATAAGACTTTATGTTTGTGTTTATCTGTTTCGAGAACAATAATAGGAAAAAAACACAAGATTTTTATATTTATGTTTGATTTTTACGGGGTTAGATTGTCCATTGCCTACGCCCACCCCACCCCTCACCCCTCCCGCATTTTGATTTTCCGGAGGCTGGACTGTCGCTTGCCATCGCCCCCCCCCCCCCCCCCAACACACACACACACCGTCCTAATGTCTGCTGGTCGATCCATTCCATGTCGGTCATTTGGTACTGGAAGTGGGAGAGGCATGTGAGGGAAGAATTTCGGGTGTTCGTTCGCAATATTGATCGATTCCCCTTTCCGTTGATCGACAAAAGCTGTATTTGAGCAGACGTTTGGCAGCCGGCCAATGTCAAGGTGGTCGCGGTTTTCGCGCACTTTAGCTGTTGTGAGTGCCAACTGCAGAAAATGGATCGACTGTAACCGCTCAAGCGTACGCCAAGCTATTCAGACGCTATCTTTGAGCTATTATTATTATTATTGTCGATCTAAATTGTTACCAACCTGACTTATCATTGTCTTGGTCGGTCTTAACCATACAGCCCCTTTAATTGCCAGTGGCAGACGCATATTTTGTTGTGAAACACTTGCTAATGCTACGACCAAAAGCCACAACCGTCCAAGGAACATGGGTACACACTGGTCTCAGCAAGAGACATAGATCCTCATGAGCCCCCGCAGTTGCGGAGGCTCATGAGGATCTATGTCTCTTGTGGTTGGGTTGACATACCTCAGTTTTTCTCGGCAGCGACTGAAGGGGTTAAAGAGATCTAATCCATGAGAGAAATGGTTAATGGTTCACAATATTATAGCTTATTGATACAAGTGTTCACTATGTCTATGCTGGGCAAAAGGGCTATAAACTTTAACTTAATAAGTTTGATTGTCGTAAAACAAAATGAAAGACCGTTCTGCTCTTTTTTCGTTCGTACGTATGACAGTTCCACAGACATGATATGATGCGCTCCAGGAGCAGAAAAAAAAAATCTGTTTCCTGTTTCTGTCCACGTGGATTTTAAAAGGAAGGGCAGAACAGTCTTAACTGATCGCCAAGACAACAATGAGAAACCGTCGCATATCGGCAAATTTTAGCGGCAGTCAAAGCCGATCATATTAAGATTATAAATGCAAGTTACTTTAGATCTGCCGCTCAGGGGCTGAAAGCTGTTCTAGACTATCTAGTAAGCCTGTTAGCAGATCGCCACCCGACCCACAAAGCCAAGAAAGTCAGTTCGTGTCTTGACGCTTCACGACGAACAAAATTTTAACTCATTCCAGACTTAAGGCATACGGATAGGCGGCGAAAACCGCGTATCCGTAAGCCTTGCGTCTGGGATGAGTTAAAGGCGGCACCCCCTATGCGAAATGGATTTTATACTAAGGCGCCAGTCGCGGCATTGTAATATGATACTTTGGCTGCTTCGCGTGAACCCTCGCGCGCCTGGTACAAGCTCACCGTTGGTGAGCTTGTGCCAGGCGCGCGAGGGCTCACGCAAAGAAACCAGAAGTATCAGTTTTATTTTACACTAAATCACGGTGACGGGCGCCTCTGCTCTAAAACTTCCACTGGGCACCCCCACACTGATTAGGGGTGGATTAAACCACAGGCCTGGGATAATCGTAGCAAAATCGACCATCTCCATAAGACGGGTGACTCCAGGTAGGAAATACTGCGTCAACCGTTTCACTACGATCATCACACGTCTGTGGAATTTCAGCCCAGTCTGTCTGTCCGACCCCGTCTGACACTGACAAGTTGTAAATAGCTTTTGCACACACACCCAACTAAGTTCCCTTCAAGTGCCGTGTTTATTATGTACCTTAACGTCTAGTTCATGTCGTTTGAGATATCACAGTATACCTAGTTCAAGTTATGTCTTTTCAGTGTTTGCGGTAGCCGTTGACGTCGTTTCAGACTTCGGCGTTGGTCGTGTCTATTTGCCTACAGAGTGGAGCTGTCAATCTTTCGTCTCTGCGGTGAAACGTGCCGCGCTGTGAAAGCAAAAGACAGTAAGTCTTTTTTTAGCTAAAGCGAGATTTGTATACTGCTCGGGAAGTTCCCCGTACTGTTGCCTAGCAGCGTAGGCACGTCAGCCGCCATCTTATGAGGATACCATAGTCATCAGATAGTAGCGAAATAGTGTTTCAACACGTTTTTCTTCATTTTTCTTCGTCTTTGGAAACAAACAAAAACAGATTCTGGTGAGCGGTTTCCTACAGTGATGGCAAGATTTGCTGTTATTGCTTATAGTACGTCAGGACTTTCCGACATTAAAAAAACAGCGATTTCCCTATGAGCGCTTAGTCCCGTATCCTCACAAGATGGCCGCCACGACTGGCGTGATGACGTCAGCTTCCCGAGCCCTATTGTATCACAATGAAAATCTCGCTTTTCACACACAAAAAAGGACTTGCTGCCTGTTTGCTGATTTACCTGCAGTGAAGTGCGTTGCAAACAACTTGTGACGGAGAACCTCTATGATATAATTATGTGCGTCAGTGTAGGTCTAGACCACAAGATCTAAAATCGCAGACTAGAAACATAGGCCTATGCCCAATGCGCAAAAGGCCATCGGACCGACGTTGGCGGTCGTGCGCGGGCTAACGTCGGCCCGATGGCCTTTTGCGCATTGGGTATCGTCAAAGGGTGTGGCAAAAGAATCATGCCCGAACCCACGTCCAGTCACGTCCAAAACAAGATGATTCAGCCGGGATTGACCACTGAGCACTACAAACAAAATCCCAACAAAGAAAGAAGCGCGTTTAGAAAGGACAAGTACTACCCATTGGTGTTGTAGTTGTCCCATCTAAGCGTGTTTCTTTCATTGTTGTGATTTTCTTTGCAATTTACACGCTTGGCAGAGGCCCGCTTGGTCCGTCTGTGTGTCTGTTTTGAACCAGCCTATTTTGAGAAATAGTTTTAATCCGACAGTTCAATCCCTTCGCCGCTACTGGACGCAAATTTTGTTTCTGGATCATCATTCATTCGTCGACTGAAAACATCGACCGTCAGTCCAGTGGACGTAGATGCAAAGTGATTTCAGCAAGAGGTATAAATCCTCATAAGCCCCCGCAATTGCGGGGGCTCATCAGGACCTATGCCTCTTGCTGACACCACTTTGTATCCACGTCCCTTGGAGGCCGCTGGGGCTCTCTTGCGCCGAATTTACGAATTTGGAAAACACAAGCTGCGTCCGCCGGCATTGAAGGGGTCTACGGGCTTCACAGAATTACTCTTTCTGAGGCGGGAGAGTGGAGGTTAACCCATAACGCCCTGAAAGACTACTACAGGATGGGGATCGACCATATGATATTTCAAGGTTGGTGTCAGAATAGCTTGGCGCGCCTCTAGGCGCCAAGCTATTCCGACACCAATCTTGAAATATCACGAACTGTGATAGACGTCAGAGGATATCTACAAAAATTTGATAATTTCGTCCTGGCTTATTTGCATTATAGTCTGACTTATCTGCACGTGTCTCAATGCCAGAATGGTCGTGTGACCATGTGTACCGTGTAAATAAGTCTGCCGTAAAAATCTATGAATAAATGAATGGACTAGGGTTGTATTTTTCACAGATTTCCTGCTGAATAATTATTTAGGAAGGACGTTGTGTACGGGGCAATTCACAATGGCAATTAATGGGCTTTAGGTAGGAAAGGGTGCTGTATTTGAGCAAGCTCCATTTTCACAAGAACAAAAATTCTGCCCGCGGCACATCGCAGCAAGATATGGTTCGACCATGATAGTTTATGGGTGGTGGCAGAATAACCTGGCATCTATAGGCGCCAAGCTATTCTGCCAACACCCTTGAACTATCATGGTCGATCTGTCTTCTGAATTGTAATTCAGTCCTCAGAGGATAACTCCAAAATGTGGGTATTTCGTTCCTCGGACACAATGAGTAAAAAGACAAGTGCTCTTTCATGATTTATCTTGAAGAATGAAGAGAAAAAATGTCACCCGTCATTAACCCGTTTTATCCTGATACACTACTGCTTGAATTAAAATTGACTGACAGTTCAAGGGTGGTGCCAGAATAGCTTGGCGCCTCAGACGCCAAGCTATTCTGGCACCACCCTTGAACTAAAATGGTTGATCTATCTCCTAATCTGTAATGTAGCTTTCATAGGACAATAAGCAAGTTTTTATTTTTATTTTTAAATCAGTTCCAGGATGTAATGGGTTGAAGACCATCATTTAGGTGGCTACATCCACCTTGATGATGGTGGCGATCTCATGTGGCTGGTCGCTCAAAACAGGTTCCGTTGTATCATCCTTTCTCATAAGGGTGTTTTTTAGTGTATCTTACAATCATGTCTGTTCTGATTTTGCTGGTTCTAATTTGGTCTGGTGTTTTCTCTCACACACTTTGCTGACACAAGCACATGCGCACACACACGTCTGTAAGGGGTTAAACAGAATCCTCCGTTCCCACCTTTTAATTAAAATTTTTTATTTGATGTTTAAGTGCGCCTGAGTCTGAGATTGCATTTCATACACATATCTATAACCATACAGCAAAAGTTTTTTACAGACCTCCTCAACAATTCCTGATCTTAGGTTACCTGATCTGTTTGCCCAATAATATTACAGCAGACTTCATTCATCCAGCATCACATGGTATAATCAACAACATATCTACATGTAAACAATTGAAATCAGCAACGCGACATCTAAAGAAAAAAGTTACATCAACATGTATGATAACACACAATACACTGACACGTTTCAAGGCAAGTCAAAACATTAGAACACAAATCTTCACACACATATGCTGGTTTGTATTTTGGATCTTATCATTTCCAGTTGTAAGGTTCAAAATTACAGACCAGAACAGAATATGCCCACATGCCCTCACCTCTTCACAGACTCTTAACTCTTTGCATGTCAGTAGTGGTTTTAGTCACGATGATTCTGTCGGAAAACCGCTACCGACACGCAAAGGGTTAACATGACAAAAACAAAAAATATGAGTTGACTGAAAATACAAGTAACATAGTTAAGTCATGCATTTTATGTACCAACAGAGACAAGCATTTTAAAATAGCCTTCAAAGACAAGACTATTTAAAAGCATCACCATCATCATCATCACAAAAGTTTCAATTTTCAATGGTTACAGTAATGGTACAATAAAAGTGTACCCCTTGTGTCTTACTTGTGTAGATGCTCCACTCTAACCTTGCCACTGGCAGTCAAGGGGTTAAACTTTAGTGCTGATCCGTAATGTTGAACACAATCCAACACACGTATCTGTGACTTCACATACACACATCAAGCCACGCTCTGTATTTGTGAAAACAAATTCACATTCACTCCATCATAACAATGGTATTTTTTGCACTGAACAATAAGTTTGTAAATGCACTTTGAAAAAATTAAACTGACAAACACAAAACGACGGAACAAAAAGTACTGGTATGCTTTATAACTCTACAGAGTCTAAATGTGCCCTGCTCTGTGAGTTTGGACTTTACCGCTCCAAGAAGCAAGGTCCAAAATCTGAGACCAGCACAAAGGATGCAAACATCAGTTTGCCTGGCTGGCACTGGAAGAACAAAACTTTCCAAGCTCTCTCAATAGACACGAGGAAATCACACTGTCAAAAGAATTCAACAATATATGCTGGTATGTGGTTTTGGACGTATGGTCCTAAATTAATGATCAGTACACATTATAGTTACAGGCATCAGACATAAACTAATTTCGACTTAGTCGTCCAACCACTACTAGATTGAAAGACAGAAGTCCGCTCCAAGCGTAGTGCATGAAAAATGCTAACCACAGTGAGACTAAGATGAAGAAGCTTTGGCTTTCTCCTCCCCGTCGGTGGGCGGTCCCTCTGGCACGTCACGCTCTTTGTTCCAGCTCTCCAGGCCTTTCGGCAGTGTCGTGTCCTCTTCCATAGAACCTGTGTCACAAAAAATAAATGTTGGGATGACAAACACAGTCCATGACAAATTGGCAAATTTCAAAGTAATCAATGAATATTTCTGGCAAAACAAGAAAGGCAAAGCCATTATGGCTCAGGTTTATGACCGATTTACATGTGTGAACTTCGTGACAATAAGTAAAGGGATGGCTTCTGCACCAGCAAAATCCATGTTATCTGAAAATGTAAGCATTTTTCACACATCTGTCAATCCCCTGTGATCCTTGACCTTTGCGATGAGTCGACTAAATTAGTATGCATAAGGTCTTACCATCAGCTGCCTTTGTGCCAAATTTGATTGAAAAAGTTGCAAAAATGTTGATAATACATACAATTTTATAATTTAAAAAATTGGCATTTTACACACATTTGCCAACCTGCTGTGGCCTTTGACCTTTCCGAGGGGTCATCCAAATTAGTATGCATAGATAGGTCTTTCCATCAGGTATCTCTGTACCAAATTTATGTTTGAAGTTGTGAATAGCATTTAATAAAAAACATCTTTTGTCAAAATATGGCTATTTTGGACCTATTTCCTGAGCTCTTGTGACCCTTGACCTTTCCAAGGGGTCATCCAAATTAGTATGCATAGATAGGTCTTCCCATCAGGTATCTCTGTAGCAAGTTTGGGTTTGGAGTTGTAAATAGTATTTGAGAAAAAACATTTTTTGTCAAAATATGGCTATTTTGGACCTATTTCCTGAGCTCTTGTGATCCTTGACCTTTCCGAGGGATTAACCAAATTAGTATGCATAGTCTTCATCATGTATTATCAGGTATCTTTGTACCATCAGGTATCTTTGTACCAAATTTGGGTTTGAAGTTTGAAGTTGTGAATAGTACTTGAGAAAAAATAAATTATATCAAATAGCTATTTTTGACTTATTTTCTGATTCCCTGTGACCTTGACATTTGTGATAGGTCACTCAAATTGGTATGTTTAGAAAGGTCTTACCACAAAGTATCCTTGGGCCAACTTTGAAGATTGTGGCTTGTATAGTCTCCGAGAAAATGCCAATGTTAAAGTTTACCACGGATGACCACTGGCCCAAAACATACTCACTTTTGCTTCGCATGTGAGCCAATAAGTAAATAATAGCACACGCTGCTAACACAGTAATATATCATTCACAAATGCAAACATTTCAATGAGTAATGCTGATTAACACATTCACCCTTAACCCATTTAGCCCCAACACACTACAGCAAGAGATGGATCAATGATGATAATTCAAGGGTATGCCGAATTAGCTTTGGTGCCCAAGCTAATCTGGCACTAAACTTGAATTATCATCACTGATCCATATCCTATAACTGGTACATACTCCTTGGGTGACACCTCCAAAATTTGGCAAATGCGGCCATGGGGTTAAATGGGGTAAAACAGCACAGAAGATGGATTATGATAATTCCCCCTGTAAAGGTGCAGAGCTAATCCAACACTACCCTTGAACTACAAGTGCAACTCTTACAGCTGGTGTACCATCCTTAGAAATGCCTCCAAAAGTTGCAAAAGTCTTTTATAATGTGAGAAAGTGTTCATAAAGTTGCCGTGCATGGAAAACCAAAGCCAAAATCATTTGCACTGTCTATTCTAGTATCAAGCTAATCCGACACAATC
Source organism: Semisulcospira habei (assembly GCA_036245525.1). NCBI lineage: Eukaryota > Metazoa > Mollusca > Gastropoda > Semisulcospiridae > Semisulcospira > Semisulcospira habei. Next base: position 120,815,509 of record BTPG01000002.1, on the reverse strand, counting down.
CTCTGAGCTACCACTGTTAATCCAAATCCTACAGATGTAAGTGAAGGAAACAGTGCAGGCCGACTTGTCACTTCTCTCATTTCTGCCCTTTCCTCATCACTCACCTGTTCCCTCAACAAACTCCTCATACGTGGACTTCTCGGCGAAGGGACGTTTTCCCAGCAGCTCCACCATATCATCCTTGTCCAGCTTTTCTTTCTCCAGGAGACGCAGGGCAACCTTAAACAACACATCAACACAGCGATAAAGTATATGTAAATCACATTTGCTCAATCAAGCATGCACAATCAATGCATTCAGACACTCACATACATCCACAGTGGACCCAACCCCTTCAAGGACGGGGATGAGGGGAGTGAGGTACAGAAAAAGGTGAAGAATGGGGGAGGGGAAGATAGGGTCATGAAATGAGTTTTACAAACTTGACTGGTACTGCATTGCATATCAACTCAACTCCCACCTTCCAGACAAGGGAATTAATCTGCAGTATTTGCGTCATTTTAGAAGCATGTTATTGGCCCGGACACTTTTTCAGCTGTTGCAGCTCAAACATGAAAGAACTGACAGGGATAAAGAAGAAAGTCTCTTAACCCATTTAACCCTGAGGTTGCATTTCCCAAATTGTAGGTGTCATCTAAAAACTATGTATCAGCTGCAAGAGATGGATCAAACATGATAATTCTAGGGTAGTGCCAGATTAGCTTGGCACCATCAGGCACCAAGCTAATCTGAAACTACCCTTGAATTATATTGTCAATCCATCTCCTGCTGTAGTGTGTCAGGGCTGAATGGGTTAACATAAATAACTTTATACCGAATCCTTTCCACATCCTGCTTGTGTTTGAGATCTACACACACATAAAATGCATGAAATCAGTTAAAGGACATTTATAAGAGTGTGCTGGTCTGTGATTCTGGACCTTGTGGATGCAGGATACAAGGTCCAAAATCACAGACCAGCATAAGCAACTTTTAAAAACAAATTTTAAGCATAGGGATTAAATCAAATATATAATTAATAAGTGGTTTACCTTCTCGACTTCCTGCTTGTGTTTGGTGAGTAGGTCCAAGGTGCGGTCGTATGCCTCCTTGACGATCTGACGCACCTCCTGGTCAATGAGCTGGGCCGTCTGCTCACTGTACGGCTTGTCAAATACCAACTCCCCCTGCTGGGGCAACTCAAAGGACAGATTGCCCACCTTCTCGTTCATGCCAAAGTGCACAACCTGTGGGGAAAAAAGGCTCAGGCATATGAGTTGCTAAGTAATGGAATGATCTCATGTATTTGCGATCTGCTGTATAACAGGCTTCGGATGCTAAAATTTGCTGACACAACAGATTTTCCGTGTTGTCTTGAATCAGCCAAGAATTTTCTACCATTCTTTTCATATTCCATGTGAGTAGGCACACAAACGTTTTTCTACTTCAGCAGCTGCAAGTTGGAACTTTTTTACATAACTAGTACAAAGGAAAAGAAAAGCAAAAACGACTTTCATTCTACAACTTTTAAACTTCATTAGTTAAGTCAGAACTTTTGTTCAGGACTTTTGTAAGGCATACAAAGAGCAGTTATAAAGGAGATATTGCAAACTATTAACCATGGAGGAGGTTGCTTTAACTGAGATATGAGATCAGCTAATCATAACAAACTTGGTTGTTGTTGAGTTTTTGAGTCTTTTTTTAAAAAACAAAATGAAAAGCATTTCAAATACCTGTTAAAAAATTGTTCTTGCAGTTTAACTTTCAAATATCTGAGCTGGAATTTTTTTTTTAAATCGATGTCTGCTTAAGTGAAACTTTCAAATCAAATTATTCATAAACTCACATGCATCAAGCCCGACTCACTCATGCTCACAAATTCCTGTTGCAATCTTCAAAACAGATATATTCTAAAACAAAATTTTCATCTTACTATCCAACACACTCACCTGGGCATAAGCATTCTGTGTGACCTTTTTCAAGTCATCCTGAGCGCCTGTTGTGATGCGGTTGAAGAAGATCTGTTCAGCACACCGCCCACCCAGCGTCATACACATGCGATCCAGCAGCTGCTCCTTGGTGTACAGGTACTGCTCCTTGGGCAGGTATTGAGCATAACCCAGCCCCTTGCCACGTGGGATGATGGAAACCTGGCAACATGAACTTAAAAAGTGAGCATTTTCCTCACGCAAGCCACACAGTCAACCAAACGTAGGCTAGATCCTCAAGGAAATGAAGTGAGTGGACAAGAGGCATAGATTCTCATGAGCCCCTGCAGTCGCAGGGGCTCATGAGAATCCATGCCTCTTGCAGACCGATTTCCCCTTGCCATGGAGGATGATGGAAGCTGACAAACTTATCAGGTGAGGCAAGCGCTGATATAGATAGATGTGTTTGACCATCTGAACCCTTTCAGCCCTAAGTAAATAAGAAGTCTATATACCCTTCAGCCCTGACTTTATTTGAGAAATTTCTGTTGAAAATGGGTGTGCACTGTAAAATATTTGTAAAAAATAATTTACAACAGATATCCCCATAAAAGTATATATGTTCTGATTTGCCATTGGATGGACTACCGTTTTACGGATTTGACCACTCTGTGTCACATGGGTCGTAATGCCTGGTGACAAAAATAGTGACAGGTGACAATAAACTTGAAAAAAAAAGTCTTTCGTGCATAAGGGATCGCTGTTACTTAACATGCATCAATAAATAGGGCGTCTTTTACTGCGACACATTAGTGTCCATGCATTTCCAGCATGCTGATAAACTGTAAAGGCTTCCCTACACGGAGAAACGAAATACACAAGAAACAAAACATTTTCATTGCATCGAAATGCCTCCTCCGCACACGCAGAATCGCCGTGAAAATTAATTCGATTGGTACAGGGGAGGTAACTCTTCACTGACACATGCTCTGGTTTGTATCAGTTGATATCGGGTCATATTTCCGACTACTGACGCTTAAAAACTAAACATATAAGACATGTGTGCCTTCATGAACACAATTAAAGTGAATTCCCGACCATATCGAATAAACTGAAGAGCTTTTGAATGCGTAAACAGGGATGGTTCAAGTCAGTGAATCGAGGATGCTGCCGTCTTGAAGTGATAGCCGCCATCTTGTAGGCTTCGCAGAGCAGCCAATGAAAGTGGGGTTCAGAAAACTGACCTAAAATCATATTTTGGTGGTATTTAGTGATGATACTTTATAGATTCCATTTCGAAAATGATCCCCTCGCATAAATCTTACAGAATCGTGCGTCACATCACGCGATTTTAGCCATAATAGACCCGACTCCACGGCATCGCTTGCTATCTTCAGTGTTTTGGTTTGAATGACATCAGATTAGCATGTGACCGAGCGGACGACGCTGATTGGGCAATGGGTAGACAGGTTCTATGGCTCAAAATGTGCCGTTTCACATTTCTTGAAACGGTGAAATGTTGGAGAAATGTCTGAAATGCGGACATTTCGACGAAATGTTTTGTTTCATGTCTCCGTGTGAGGAAGCCTTAAGGCCCCTACCTTGTCACTCGATGTCAATGTTTACACCTGCCCCTGATACAGTACATCCACAGCCTAGACAACATGTAATAAGCAGTATCGAATGATGATCAGTGTGTGTGTGCGTTGTGTCTCATACACGATCAGATGGAAGTACCAGTGTTGTAAAGACTATACACATACTACACGTGACCAATGTGTGTCGTTGGTGTCGGTACAGAGTCACCTACAGGTGCACCAAGGTATGGCATCAAAAGAATGGAATGTCAATTAGAACCTTCAAATTCGGCATCAGAATCAAGCTGTAAGTCATTGCCGTTGTCAGTGCCTCAAACGTCGATCGCTCCAGCTGACACTGCCAACATGTGGTTATGCTGCCACGCGTTAGGTGGGCACACATGTCCCAATACATTAAAGTTATCTGCTTTTGAAACCATGTCTCCAAACACAAAATGTTACCACTCCGAATATCTACACATCCACTCGCCATTTTGACCATAATTCCCATGCTAGCACCGCAAAACTGACCGCATACCACAGACGTGCGCACTGTCAGGACCCTCTAGTGTAAACAGGATGTGTCAGTGCCAAGAGCGAGGTCACCACGCACGCAGTGAGGCTCGCGCGTCACCGGGCGAAACGAAACACCTGACACCGCTCTAGCGGTTTGCTGGGCTGAACAGTATACAAGACCGCCAACCGCTACAGTGGTTTGCCAGGCTGAAAGGGTTAATCTTATGCTTTGTGCTAGGTGTTTTCGTGGGTTGGATGGGTTGGCGATTACAAAATGTCATCAGGAAGGGGCAGGGGATCCAACATTTTGCTTCAAATGTTAGTCCATTGCTGAGTAATTTCCCTTGGGATGTGAACTGCGATGGCACCTGGCAAAGTAAACTTTCACTAATATATACCACATGCATGCAATGTAACGTACAATGTCATGAACGTGTCACTCTTCCAGACCTTTTGTCTTTGACTCTCATGAGCCCCTGCCCTAAGTTGAACAGCCCAAAAGCTGAGAATGGCACACGCACATGGCAGAAAGTTGGAGAACACAGATGGTGATGAAATCGATTTTTGTCTTATTCATTTTTTGTGGCTTTTCCTGCAATTTAGATTTAACGTTTTTATTTTTGCTCTTAGCATAAAAAAAGAGTTCAATTTAAAAGTAAGCAAATTTCATTATGTGAGATTTTAAACTGATGACTGATTTTTGTGTGTGCAAACTTTCACACATGCACTTATATGGTACTATTGGTAGTGTGTACCTTGAGAAGTGGGTCTGCATGTTCCAGGAACCAACCAGCCACAGCGTGTCCTGCCTCGTGATAGGCCACCGTCTTCTTCTCCTCTGGCTGTAGCACCTGCGTCTTTTTCTCCAGACCTGACGGAGCAACAAAAGATGACAGGACATCACAATTACGTTTGTGCAGTTAACCCTTTGGAGGAATCATCCTGACAAAAACACTATTGACAGCCAAAGGGTTAATGTTATGATGTGGCATCAGAGATCACCTTAATCCCATGTGCATGCAGCCACTGGTATTGCATACAGTACCTATGGAAATATGCAAAAGAGGGTTAAGGTAATCCCGCACCCACCCCCAACCTTTCCCCATGCCAAACAATGCACACAGAAATCGGGTTCATCCAATCATGATTAGCATTTCTACTAATTCAAAAAGCAACTGACCTGCCACAACTCGTTCGATGGCCTGCTCAAAGTGATTCATCAGAATGGAAGTGTTGAGGTCGCGAGCTGCTATCAAAGCTGCCTCGTTACACACGTTGGCGATGTCAGCACCTGCAAAAACACACACACGCACATTATTAATGCCTCTTTAAAATTACCTACATAAAATGTATTTTTCTCTAAAATGTATTTTTTTGAAAAATACTTACCGATGGCATTACTAGCTTACCGATTTCAGCCCAAGTTCCCTTGTGTATACCTACACAACAAGGGAAGCAACTCCTAGCAAGGAGTAACCAAATGCTTGAGTATCCTCCCCTCCTCCATATAAGCCACGTGAGCAGTGGTGCCACTCCAGTCTTATACTGGTCTTATACTGGTGGCAAGCGGGGCAGGCGGGAGGGCCCTCTGAGTAATGCCATCAGTAAGTATTTTTCGATAAAATACATTTTAGAGAAAAATACATTTGTTTTCTCAAACTCCTTACCGATGGCATTACTATTAGGAAGACTAGCGAAAAGGAGGAGGGTGCTGCCCAAAATGCCCCGCCACTGCAATATGCTTAGCCACTCCCAGTAGGTGCAAACTCCCGACGATTTTAACTACGCGGTACCTAGGGCGCCCACGGCGCCGGGAGGGAGTGTTGCGCTGCTGAGCTGTCTCCCACCAGGGCCAGGTTCTCTGGTTGGCCGGAGAGGTCTCAGAGGTGAGGTAAAAGCAGGCAAAGGTGGATTCTGCTTGCCAGCTCACAGCCGCTACAATGTCTCTCACTGCGCAGTTGCTGTCGAAGGCGGCGCTTGCGGCGACCGCTCTGACCTCGTGTGCATCCTCTTAGCCCCCTCCGGGGTGAGGTCCTCGTACACAGACCGGGTGACCCACCGCAGCCACAACGAGATCGTCTGCGCAGAAATGTCGGCTCTGCCAGCGGTCAAGGGTAGAAAGAGGCAAGGCCTGCCTCTCCTGACGGGCTTTGATCTGTGCAGGTAGACCTTCAACGCTTGGACCGGGTCCTACAGTCGGGACTCCTGGGACCGGTCAACCCTTGAGCGGGCGGAGGCTCATCATCACCTGTGCCCCGGCCGAAAGGAGTCTATTCTTGGCCAAGAAGATCGGATTGGTCAGAAGTTGTACCGAGCCATCAGCCCTGAACTGTAGGCAGGAAGGGAACACAGACAGCGCGTGCAACTCCTTAACTCTGGCCGCTGTGGCGAGGGCCAGGAGGAAGCAGGTCTTCCTGGTCACATCTACGAGTCGCGCCATGGGTAGCAGCTTGAACCGGCTTGAGTTCAGCCAGGTTAACACCCACGGCAGGTCCCAGCGCGGAATCAGTGGGCCAGCAGGTCGGAGAGGTCCTTGCATGCTCCCGGGTCAGTTCGGCCCAAGTGCCGATAAGTGTCTGCGATCATGGCGAGGTAGCTTCTGATGGTCATAGGAGTCAAGGTCTGTTCCTTGAAAAGCCACAGGAAGAACTCGACCAGCTGAGGCATCAACAGTGCCATGGGGGACAGGTGCACCGACTCGCACCAGGACTGCAGGACCCTCCACTTTCCCTCGTACACCTTGCGGGTGGATGGGCTGTGAGCTGCAGTGATCACCTCCCCTGCTGCAAGCGAGAATCTTCTTGTGGCGAGGGCCTGCCGCACAACCACCAGGCATGTAAGAGAAGTCTCTCCAGGCAAGGGTGACAGAGATCCCGCCTGGGCTGCTTCAGCATCCTGCGAGGCGTGGGTAGCCTGATGGAGGGGGGGGGGGGGGGTTCTGAGGCGAGGCTCAAGAGGTCGGTCATCCAGCTTCTGTTCCAACTGCACGGGACCACGAGGAGTAGGACCATGTTGCATCCCCTGAGCTTCAGCAGGACCTTGGGCACCAGCACTGAGGGAGGGTAAGCATAGGTCCCGGGGCCCTTCCAGGAGATGGACAGAGCATCCACGGCCCAGGCAAGAGGGTCCGGAATGGGCGAGACAAAGAGCGGGAGCTGCCTGTTCCTTCTCATCGCGAAAAGGTCGATTATGGGCGTCTCCCAGTGTGCACAGATCATCTGGAAAATGTCCGGGTGGAGGGACCACTCGGTGTGGAGGAGCTGACCCTGCCGAGAGAGGGAGTCCACAAGATTATTCAGTGTGTCGCGCCTAAAGCGAAATAACGCGATCTCTGCCCCACAGCAGAATCTGGTACAGGAGGATGCAGACGGACAGGGAGCGCATAGTGCCCTGCTTCTGAATATAGGCCACAACCATCGCGTTGTCGAACAGGATCAGGACCTCCTGGCTGCCGAGACGCGACTCCCAGTGGATGAGCGCCAGCCAGACGGCCTTCAACCCCAGCCAGTTGATGTGCTTGCTCAGGAGGTCGGGCAGCCACCGGCCCAAGACCGTGTTGAAGTCCGGCAGTAAGTCCGCTCCCCAGCTGACAAGGCTTGCGTCCAAGCAGAGAAAGAGCTGAGGAGGAGGGGGGGGGGGGGGGGTGAGAGAAAAGGGACACTCCCATCCCCAGCCAAGATGGGTCTGTCCATCTCTGAAGGCGAGTCCTGACCATTGGAGGAACTGGGACCAGAGCCGCGAGATTGCCCGAGGACGGCCACCAATGGAGCAGAAGATGCAGCTGGAGCAGGAACGAGTAGAGCCTGCCAAGGGGTATAAGATCCACCGCTGCGCTCATGAGACCCAGCAGCTGAAGTCAGACCCTGGCCAGTACCGCCTCTGCAAGGGACACTTGGTGGGCTAGTTCCGCTAGCTTCTGGATGTGTACTGCCGGTAGTCTCACCCTGTTGAGGTTGGTCAAAAACTTCATACCGAGGTGGACGAACCTGGGGGACAGAGAGAGGTCCGAGTTCCCCATGTTGACCAGGAAACCGAGCTGTCGTAGAAGCACCAGCAGTGCGTTCGTGTCTTTCTGTAGCAAGGCCGCATCCTGGTTCTTGAGGAGCAGGTCATCCAGATAGTTGTAGGTAGGGCTTGAAGAAGCCTGCCTGGACGCATCCATGATCCCCGTAAGGACCCAGGGGCTGAGGCTTAGGCTGAAGGGGAGAGCTCGGAACTGTTACACCACTCCTCAAAAGGCGAAGTGCAGGTAACGCCGAGCCGATGGGTGCACGGGGACATGCAAGTACGCACCCGAGAGGTCGAAGCTGACAGTAAAGTCCATGGGCCGCACCGAAGCTCTCAAGGCTCTTGCTGTTTCCACAAGGAACGGGGGGTAGAAATGAACTTGTTCAGAGCTGAGAGGTCTATGACTGGTTGCCACTTGCCGCCTGGCTTTGGAACCACGAAGAAGCGGTTGTAGAAGGCTGGGGAATCGTGGCGGGCGACCACCTCAGTGGCGGCTTTCTTCTTTTTTCTTCTTAAAGGAAAGACTAGGAGTGACCCGCATACCAACCTAGGCGGAATCTGATCTCCACGTCCGCCGGCCACTGGGAGTCGGAGAAGAAACCTGTGTCCACCAACTTGCCTTGTTGCAGGTGTGCATTGAAGGCACCCGTAAAATCCTGAAAGCCTGGGGGCTGAGGGAGAGACTTTAATCACTTGGCCTTGAATGGGGCATCCACCAAGGTCGAGGCCTTCCTCTTGACAGGTGGGGACGGCAGGCACACATCCGGAGGTAAAATGCCAGCAATCAGAAGCGAGACCTCCTCCAAAGATTTATACGTATCCGCGCCCATCCGTGGTGGCTACGGTGGGGAGGGGAGAAAGTTTGACAGGGGCCTCAGCACTGATCTCCAGTAGAATGGTGACGGGGGGGTGAAGGCGGGGAATGTCTGTACGACAAGCGCCGTGAACTCGAAGTGCCGCTGTACGCCGACGAGTCAAGACTGACAGTGGCCTGGGAGGGAGGACACAGGGCGCCGAGAACTGCAATCATATCTTAACTGGAGCAAAGTCCAGGACGAGATTCGGATGTGGGCCAGGGTGAGCTGTCGACAACGGCCATCCGTTCGCGCTTTCCTCTTTCCTTCCTTCCCGTCTCGTCTATTGCTCCTACGAGCGGGTTGGGACATCACCAGTCTCCACCTACTACGCTGTTCACTCGAGCGGGAGGGGAAGGTCATGTGGGACATGACAGGCCCAGTGTGCACTTGTCTGGCAGCCATGGTTGGCTGGGCCTGGGGAGAGGATAGCCCCAAGATGTCAGATATCGCACGTCTGCGTCCAGGGGGGGCGGGCGATGTGGGGGCAGGTAGAGGGACCTCTGCCAACTGACTGCCCTCAGCGCATGTGCAGGCCCCGGGTGGCAACTGGTTGCTCCCTCCGGCGGTGCAGGGCACGGGAGGGGAGGGGGGGACGGACTGCCGGAGTAAGCGGAGGGAGGACTGTTATCATAGGCAAGGGCCGAAACCAAGTCCTCCGGGTGAAGGCTAAGGGCCTCCTCCGCGTCAGCCGAGGTCGCGCGCCTGAGAGTCCAGGGTTGGGGGGCTGGGGAGAGGACCGACCAAGTGACGGAGCCGAAGCCCCGAGGGAGAGGCCAAGAAGAGACCGCCGGTAAGCTGCATGCCGAGAGGGGCTGGGTAAGACGCAGTGTGTGCGCCGGGTACGATCTTCTCTAGCGCTCACCTGAGGGCTTGCCCACTGGGGGTGAGAGTGAAGGCGTATCCTCCGGGAATCCTCACCCGTCGTGCGGTGAGGAGGAGATGCTCGGTTGAGGGTCACAGCGGCTACACCGGTTCTTTAGAGAGCGGCGCCGCCCGTCGCCAGAGAGTCGGTCACGGGAGAGAGGGTCACAGCTCCGTGAGGCAGCGCGATGTCGAGAGGGAGAGCCCTGCAACCGTACGGGGGTCCTGGATGGCCTCGAGGGGCGAAGCGCAACCAACAATGTCGCCAGCCCGTCTATGCTACTTTTGTGGGTGTGTTATTCTGTGAGAGCATGTGTGTATTAATTGTAAGAAAGATCGGATATTTATTTGAGCTATTTTGAATACGAATCACATACCGGTTTAGTAGGATTCATTCTCGTTCCAACAGAGAGCGGAATTGACTTTCTTATGATACGCTAAGATTTGATCGGAAGTTTCTAGTAAAGTCGCACGGAGAGTCGCGGTTGATTTTTGTGATGTATGATTTCTCTGCGAATAGACCAGAACGTTCGAGCGAAGTTGCGCTCTGTCTAGTGACCTCACATGTGACGTCAAAGTGTCGGCAACATTTTACAACACTGTATAAAAGGTGCTTAAAATAATAGTGGAACCTGGTAGTTCATTCTAGTGAATTATTTTTCATTAATATTAATAAGTTTTGGTTACGTTTTCCTTTTTGATTGGTTGTGTTGTGCGAATTTGCTGGATCATTCTGGAAAGCTATAATACTATAAAAGATCATGCTAGGACGCGTGTGTGTACATTGTCAGTGACAAAGATATGCAGTGTATCATAGGTACATTGTCAGTGGCAGAGATATGCAGTGTATCATAGGTACATTGTCAGTGACGGAGTTATGCAGTGTAACATTGGTGTATGTTGTATGAGAGACGCAGTGTGTCAAAAGTGTTGATACATTGTAGAGGAGACATTGTATCATTGCGGATGCATTTGTGAATGCATTGTTTGGAGATCGCATCGTTGCAATAAAATATTGTTGGAACTGTTACTCCAGTGTGGTCTACATCCTTTAGCCACGTGGGATGGGTTGCAGCGGAGTGAAGTTTCTTTACTAGAACCCTACGTGCGTGCGTCTGGTGTGATTTATCATACTACGACTACCACGTAACAGTCTAATACGCTAAATAAACCTAAGACCATTTAACAACACACATCCAATATCAAGAGCTACAGGCAGCGCAGACAGTAGGGAGAGTTTTAAAAAGGAATATACAGGTGAATGGACCAAGGGTAGACAGAAACACATGCCCCAGAATAGAGGGGAAAACCCACCCTGTGGGGCTGACCAGGGTGACCCTGGGAACTAAAAAGTAGTTAACCCACCCAAGTCCCCCAGGGCAGACCCGGGTGGGGGCAGAGCAGAGAAGACACAGAGAATAAACCCAATAAAAGGCAACTGCATGGGGCCACTAACGAGAGGCCCCGTGAAAAGAACTCATGCCCACAGTCTAAGCACTAGGTTTGGCAGAGACATGAAACCAGTCTTAAATTCCACGGGAAATACCACAGCCGCCGATAACGTCCTTGACGGCCCTGCGGCATTACCCGAGGCCTTACCTCGCCATATCCAGAGCGACAGGTGGTACGAAGAACGCCAAACCAAGCCGTATTCTATGAAGAAGGCTGAACCAGTAATCCTTCCACAAGAAAGCCAAGCATAATTATGGAGGAGGGGAGGATACTCAAGCACTTGATTACTCCTTGCTAGGAGTTGCTTAACTTGTTCTGTAGGTATACACAAGGGAACTTGGGCTGAAATCGGTCAGCTAAGTGTACCATTCCTATAGTAGATAGGTCTGCCCCATATAAAAAGTGGGTAACTTCAGTTATTTTGAAACAACAGCTGCTCTCAACATATACCACGCAAAATAAAAACATGGGTGACTAATGCATCATCCATACTACAGTTCTGTCGTGTTTGTTTTGGACTGGAAAGAAAGATGTATTTGTAGCACCGCCGAATGTGGAGCAGGGGTAAGCATTAAAAAAAAACTTTGTCAGCTGTCCGTGAGCGCCCAGCACAGAGCCGCGCTACAGTGGTGTTAGAAAAATCGCTTGCGCAAATCCAAGATAGGACGCACAGTGCTATATTTGGTATCGTTGGAAGGAGCTTTTCCTGCCCTTTATCACGGTGCCTGGCGCATGTTCAAATTCAAGAGAAAACTGCATTAGATTTTGACATGAAATTTTCATTTTTGTAACTCATGAGATATGTTATCTGGGAATGATCACGCACACATGCACCAGCTACCGATGAAAAGCTCATTCAAAAACTTTTCGATCGATATATATCATCTGACACGGTTGATCAAATCTTGGATTTGCGCAGTGGCTTTGAAACTCTGTCACCCTAACGCGCGAACACGACTTCACAATGGCGCCCGCGATAGAAGCTTCTTTTGTCAACGATGAATCAAATTTTGCTTGTGACTTCCAAAAAACATTCCACAAGTACACAAATGTTTATGATTAATGATAGGCAGAGAAAGTTTTAGCATTATAAACTAACACTGATTGATAGAATTGATTATTTGGACCCACAGTTTAATTTTTACTGTGTGTAGTCGATTTCCAGCCCGAAGTTCACGCCCTCCTTGTGTGGTATAATTTCTTTTGGCCTAAATTACAGCTTTGACAAGTCTAGTCCTACTGAAATGCACACCATATTTATTGCAATTCTTCAGAGTTGCACTTGAATTTTTCTTAGACAAATAATTATGTTCAACAGTTTCCTTGAAGTAACCGTTTTAGTCGACAACAAAAATGACAACTCTTTGCCAATTAGCAGACGATTTTTTTTCAGAATGCCAACTCGTTTGGTTTTGAATGCTTAAACTATGAAAAATAATGGTTTTTGTGTTGTATGTTTTTCTGGTCATCGCGACATACTTGTAAATAATTGATTGATTGATTGTACATTGCTTAACATCCCGACAGCAACAAGGCTTTCTCAGGACGTGCCTGCACTGCTTGTGAAAAAAACACTAAACAGAACATTGAATGTATGTCGCCAGCCGGTCAAATACATTAAATAAACCTAACACATGGGGCCTAAATAAAGCTAAGACCATTTAGCAACACACATCCAATATCAAGAGCTACAGGCAGTGCAGACAGTAGGGAGAGTTTTAAAAATGCAAATACAGGTGAATGGACAAAGGGTAGACAGAAACACATGCCCCAAAATAGAGAGGAAAACCCACCCTGTGGGGCTGACCAGGGTGACCCTGGGAACTAAAAAGTAGTTAACCCCACCCAAGTCCCCCAGGGCAGACCCGGGTGGGGTACTTGTAAATAAAGCAAACGACAAGAACACACATTATTATTATTATTAATATTATTATTACAAGTATTATTATTATTATTTTCATTATTATTATCATTATTATTATTATTATTATATTTTATTTGAAGTTTTACTCTTTTTGTCAGTTTCTTACTATAGATAAAAGAAAATCACATTGAACAACAAATAGTTTTGGTGGCTTTTAATTTTATTTAGACAAACACTTCAGGATGCTGTCAGACAGAATTCAGCAGAGGAAACGTTGAGGATCAACCAACCCTCAATCAACAAACTTTTCTTACAGCTGAATATATGACACAACGATGGCAAACAACACCAGATATTCAATTCTGACTTTATTTAATGAGACTTGCTACTCATAAGGTTTGCCTGTCCATCCAGTACTTTCTATGACACATCCGTCAAAAATTTAATGAGAAAATATAGACTTGACGAAAGACATGAATATCCTGACAAAGGAATGCTACCGTCCCAGACCACTTATCCTTTCCAGTCCACTCTTCCCTATTTTCTCAGCCGACCAGCATCTTAGTCAAACAACATCTTTTTCTTCTTTTGCAATCGTAGCAGATTCATATCTGTATGACTGAAGCTAGCATCCATATGGTGTAAAGATGTGCCCTTCAGTGAGTACTGACCTGAAACGATGGGTGCAAAATGTTTGCCCTTTCTTGCTTTTGCTGACGTAAGCAAACTCTAGAAAATGGTTATGCGATTGAAACAAGACGTACACCGAATCCAGAATCTTTACCCCGCCCCCACCCCACCTCTCCTGCATCCCCCAATGGACAGCACCTCTCCGAGGGACATGAGCCTCTGTCTCTACCCTCCCCCCCCCCTCCCTCCCGCGTCCCCCAACGAACAGCACCACTCTGAGGGACATGAGCCTCTGTCTCTACCCTTCCCCCCCCCCCTCCTGCGTCCCCCAACGAACAGCACCACTCTGAGGGACACGAGCCTCTCTGTCTACTCCCCACCCCCACCCCCCCTGCATCCTCCAACGGACAGCACCTCTCTGATGGACATGACCCTGTGTCTCTACTCCCACCCTCCCCCCCCCCACCCCCCCAAAACGTACAGCACCTCTCTGAGGGACATGAGCCTCTGTCTCTACTCCCCACCCCACCCCTCCCGCGTCCCCCAACGGACACAGACCTGCTAACCCCTTTTTGCAAATTTGGGGGACCACCAAGGCCAAAATGTGGGATTTGACATCAAAATGGGGGAATTCACCAATCGCACAAAGAAAAAAAAAAAACACAGGACGTAGGCGCCACTATGTCCGCAGTGGAAATGGAGGTCACATATTCTGCAAAAAACACCTGGAGTCAAGACCTCCAAGCAGACATCAAGAGACTGGGAACCACCTGGAGTAAAATCGAAGTAGAAGCACAGGACAGGAGTCGCCGGAGGTCTTGCGTCGACGGCCTATACCCAGAGAGGGTCACAGGCGTAAGTAAGTAAGTTATGGCGTAGTCCATCAGCTGCAACGAGGCTTGCAAGGCTCTTTCCGTTTCCATGCGGAAGGGGGGAGTGACGCTTGCCGCCTGGGCACCACTTGCCGCCTGGCTTCGGCACGACGAAGGGCCGACTGTAGAAGGCCGGGGAGTCATAACAGGCTACTATCTCCATGGCGGCCTTCTGGAGGAGGGCGGCGATTTCACCCTGCAGAGCGTCTGCCTTGCACTAGTCTACAGGCACGCGTGTCCAAAGCGGAGACCACATCAGAGGGAGGGGTGTCCGGAAAGAGATCTGTAGGCCATAAGAAATCATGTTGAGGATCCACGGGTCTTCCGGCAGCAGCAACCGCCACTTGTCGGTGTGTCTCGCTAGCCTCCTGCCGACTTGAGACCCTGCAGGAATTGGCGGGGGCGCATACGGGAGAGAGTCAGTGGACCCTCCCCTGCCTGGGCCTCCAGGCAAAGCTGGGCTGAGTGGGGGCCTGGGCCGGGAGGGAGCATCCCTGCCCGGCCGGTGCCCGACGACCAGTCCTGAGAGGGCGACTGGTGACAAGGCTGGAGGTGGGTCTGAAGTTCCGCAGGGCGCGACTCTCGTCCTTGTGGGCGGCCAGAAACCTGGTGTACTCCACTCTGGGGACGCTAGACCACAGGTTCTTTGCCGCAGTCTTCACCTCTTGCCAGGTGGGTCCGAAGAGGAGCGAACCGCCCAACAGAGCTCGGCGGAGCAGAGCGCTGAAGGTCGCGGGGATGCCGGGGTAACTCCTCAGGATGGCGTCCCGCCTCATCAAGTCGCAGTTAGCCGCTGCCGTGAGAGCGTTGGTCGCCGAGTGGTGCACCGCGCGATTCGCCATCACCGCTAGGGTGTGGATGTCCCGCAACAGAGTCTTACTTGGCTGCTCCCAAAACTCCTCCACTCCTCGAACCACTGCCTGCAGAGCCAGATCGAGGAAGCCAGCACATGCGGGGGAATTCTGGATCAAACTTGCCGTAAGCTCAAGCCTGGGGGGGGGGGGGGGGGGGATGAAGCGGGGAACTGGTCCCGCGCCACCGGCCTGTAGCTCCGTCTCCACCACAACAGGGAGGGGACAGCCGAAGGCTTGAGAGTGACCCGCATACCACTTCTGCTGGAACTTGATGTCGATGCCCGTAGGCCACCGTGAGTCAGCAAATAAACCTTTATCCCACAGCCTGCCTAGCTGCAGATGCTCGTTAAAGGCGTCGGATAGGTCCTGAAAACTTGGAGGCTGAGGAAGAGACTTAAACTGCTTTGCTTGGAAAGGTGCATCCACTGAAGCTGCGGCCTTCCTCTTGAGCGGTAGCGGCGGCGGACACGGGTCCAATGGCAGGACGGTGGAGATGATCCGTGCCGCTTCATCTAAGGCCCGGGTGGTCACGGAAGACAAGGGTACCTCTCCTGCCATGTCGGAAGCGGGGGGGGCTGCAGGGGTCGGGAAAGGAGTCCGGAACCAACAGGGCCAACGTCGAGTCCTCCGGGTGAAGACTGAGGGCGTCTGTGTCGTAAGTTGATGCCTCTGGCGAGTCCGGATGGAAAATCATCGCTCCCCGCCGGTAGCCTGTCCAGCGGGGTCCCATAGCACCTGTCCCAGGAAGGTGCCTGCGCCTGCGCGGAGAGCGATGGGGCGGGGATGACCGAGCGGAAGGAAGGCCTCAGGGCTGCTTTGTGTGCCTGGTACCTGAGGTAACGCGGGCCTGCCTTGCTCGGTGGTCGAGAGCGGAGCGCCGGGTCCTGCTAGGTTCCATCGCGGGCGGAGGTCGCGCAGGGGACCTCGTGAGTCGTCACGAGAGTCTGGCCGTCGGTCTACATACAATCTGCTCCGGGAACTAGGAGACCGGCTCAGAGACGGGTGACGCCCTCGAGCGCGTGAGCTTGTCCGCGAACGTGCATGGGATCCGACTGCCTGGGAGTGTAGTGACCAATGAGCCGAAGACGGACTGTAGCTATCCCTGCGTCTGTGGCATCTTGAGCTATCCTCGGACCGAGGGGAGCGGCGGGTGCTGGGCATGGCCGAAGGTCGGACTTGACATCTTGACTCGTGGGCTGTCCTTTTCGGTGTGGTCTGCGTATTGGCCATCCCAACTGGGGGGCCACGTGAGACGGTCGATATAGTCTCGGTCATCCCTGCTGGAGGCTGTCACAACACACTAAAGTCCGGATTTTCAACTCCAACGTAAAAGCAGTTCTCCTATATGGAGCAGAGACTTGGAGATTGACAAAAACCACAGTCAACAGAGTACAGATCTTCATAAACAGTAGCCTTAGAAGAATTTTGAAAATCCACTGGCCAAGGAAGATCAGCAACGTCAGACTCTGGGAGAGAACAGAGCAGATAACAGCAGAGAACGAAATTGGGCGAAGAAGATGGGGATGGATTGGTCACAGTCTGAGAAAGCCAGCTTCCAGTATCACTAGGCAGGCATTGTCATGGAACCCCCAGGGAAAGAGGAAAAGAGGTAGGCCGAGAAACTCCTGGCGTCGAGACCTCCAAGTAGACATCAAAAGACTGGGAACCACCTGGAGTACAATTGAAGGAGAAGCACAGGACAGGAGTCGCTGGAGGTCTCTCGTCGACGGCCTATACCCGGTTAGGGGTGACAGGCGTAAGTAAGTAAGTATCCCTGCTGGAGGACCATCTGAGACTGCAGGCCATCCCAGCCATCGCTACGTGAGGGCCAACTACAGGGAGTGGGTACTGCATCTTAGGAGAAGGAGGGCCTACCTTCTCTGGCGTCGCTCGTAGGAGCGGGGCTGTGGGGCTTGGCGGTGTAGAGGCAGCCGGAGGGTCTCGCGCCACCCGGTGACTTGCCGATGGCCTGGTAGCTCCTTTAGTCTGCTCCGCAGGCCATCTGCGTTGATAAAACCCCCACAGCTGGGACCACTTGCGCTCCTTCCACGGGGCGCACTCGCCGCAGGTGCAGGAAGAGGAGCAGCCGGTGCAAGGAAGACACAGGTTGTGTGAGTCCATTGGCCACTGGAAGCCTTTACACTTCCGACAAGTGCGTAACAGCGTACTGCAACACAAAGCACAACCGTAAGAGCGACCGCAGGAGCCACTAACGACCGGCCCCGTGAAACTACTCACTACCTTAACCTAGGGTTGCTCTAAGCCCGGTCTATTTCTTCAAAATCGTCCATTTCCATGGGTTGCGCTGACACCACCGGACTCCGTAGGCGTAACCCGAAGCCTTACCTCGCCATCTTCATAACCAGTAGTAGAACTTGCCACGTTGGGTAGTAACCGAACGTAATCCCAATGGAACGGTTGGAGGCTGAAGCCGGTGAACCGTACTCACGGCGAGCTAAGGGTAAGACTGGTGAGAACGCACTGCTCACGCAAACGGATGGAGGGAGGGGGGCTACCCAGGTGCTTGGTTACAACTATCTAGAGTTGTGGCCCTTGTCGTGTGGGTACACACGAAGGGGCTCTGAGGCTGAAATCGGTAAGCTAAAGGGTATATTCCAAATAGTAATGCCATCGGTATGGATTTTCAGGAAACAGACACCCAGCTACAGTGAAACATAGGATGACTCCAGGGGAGGGGGAAAAAGTGGTATCTTAAACAAGAAACATGAGGCAGATAACCATATTGCTTGTTTCCATAGCCAACAGACATCCTGCAGCTGGTAAATGTGAAAAATGATGAAAATGCCTTCAGAATTCCATGAATGAGATACAGCGCTAGAATGCAAGCTATTGTCATATTGTTGTGTTCATATCTGAAATGTGCTTGATTTAGTGTGAAATTAACACACAGAAGGGGATTTGTCATGCTTTTGTGTACATTTTAGTATCTGATTCGCATGCCTACAATGGTATTTTTTTGAAAAAATACTTACCGATGACATGACTATGTGGAAGTGTCTACTACTTACTCAATTTTAGCCTAAGAACCTGTTGTGTTACAACACAACCCGGGAGGCACTCAGGGAACCCCCAGAGGGGCCGAGAGTTTGTCTCCCGTTCCTGCCCATCCGGTTCCGAGTCACGTGGTGACCAACCAGTCAGTACACTTAGCTCACCAGCGGCAAGCGGGGCAGGTGGGAGGGTCCTCCGAGTCATGTCATCGGTAAGTATTTTTTGAAAAAATACCTTTTAGAGAAAAATGAATTTATTTCCTCAAAAACATTACCGATGACATGACTATGTGGAAGAATTGCAATAAGGAGGAGGGTGCCGCGCCCAAACACCCCCGCAAAGGGCTATAGTCAGAGCCATCCTCCCTGCCACACACTCCCGACAATTTTAGCTAAGTGTGTACCTACGGCGCCTGTGGTGCCGGGAGGGAGTGTTGCACTGCAGTGAAGTTTTTCCCCCAGTGCGAGATCGTCTCACTGGCCTGCCAGATCCCGGAGGTAGAAGCGGGTGAAGGTCGATTCTGCCCGCCAGCCCATGGCCGCCACGATGCCTCTGACAGCGCAATACCGGTCGAATGCGGCGCTCGTGGCCATGGTCCGTACTTTGTGTGCGCGTATCCTAAGCCTCCTTGCTCCCTACGGGGAGACGTCCTGATAGGCGGACTGTATGACCCAGCGTAGCCAGGAAGATATCGTCTGGGCTGTGATGTCAGTTCTGCCTGGGTTTAAGGTCGAAAGAGGCGCGAGCGTCCTCTCTGGACGGCTTCGGATCGGCGTAGGTAAACGCGTAGGGCGCGCACAGGATCTTGTTGCCATAAGGGGAACACCTGGGGCACGTCAGCGGAGACCCAGTCTTGGCAAGGAAGGCAGGGTCCGTGAGGAGCTGCATGGAATCATCCGCTTTAACTGCAGGCAGGCAGGGCGCGCTGACAGCGCGTATAGTTTGCATACTCGGGT
The DNA here is from genome assembly GCA_036245525.1 of Semisulcospira habei. Lineage (NCBI taxonomy): Eukaryota > Metazoa > Mollusca > Gastropoda > Semisulcospiridae > Semisulcospira > Semisulcospira habei. The sequence continues at coordinate 120,796,143 of BTPG01000002.1, read as the reverse complement.
CGCCGTGGCGAGCCAACAGAAAGCATGTCGTACGAGGCACGTCCGCGAAGCGGCCATAGGGCAGCGGATCGAATCTGGGAGCGTTAAGCCACGTCTGTAACCAGGGAAGGTCCTAGCGAGGAATGTGCGAGCGGGGTACTGGACGCTGCAGGCCGAAGTGAGTCATAAGGTCGGCGATGTCTTAGCAGGCGCCGGGGTCCGGGAGGCCGAGGTGCCAGTAGGTGTTGGTGGAGACAGGGGACAACCCTTGGTCTCCGACGAGCCAGAGGAAGCAGTCCGCGAGCTGGGGATCCGACAGTTTGATGGGGGAGAGGCGCAGGGCATCGCCCCAGGAGCACAGTACTCGCCATCGTCCCTCGTAGACGTGCCTGGTCGAGGGTCTGCGGGCTGTAGCGATTGCTTCCCCTGCTGCAGTCGAGTAGCCTCCATCGGTGAGGGCTAGCCGTACAATCTCCAGGTGTGAAGGAGGAGAAGCTCCGGACACGGGTGGAACAGCGGGGTACCTGAGCACCGTGCTCGGCACGGGCAGCGGCAGGGGGGGGGGGGGGAGGCCGTGGCAAGGCTGAGGAGGACGGAGGTCCAAGGCCGGTTCCGGGAGACCGGGCTACCAGGAAGACGACCGCATTGCACCTTCGAAGCTAGACAAAGACTTGAGAATGAAGGCCATCTGGGGGATACGCATACGGGAAGAGGCCGTCCCACGGGATGGAAAGCGCGTCACCTGCCCAGGCAAAGGGGTCTGGAATCGGGGAGACGAAGAGGAGAAGCTGGAGATTCCACCTCGTGTGAGCGCAGATCATCTGAATGATGTCCTTGCATAGCGTCCACTCCGTGTGTAGCAGCATCTGCGCCGGGAGAGAGAGTCGGCCAAGATGTTCAGGTGGCAGGGGATGTGCTGAGCCCGGGAGGGGGGGAGGGGGTTTGAATGCAGTCCTGCTAGGAGCGCTGGGCTCCCGTGTCCAGCACTTTTTTTTTTTGAGAGTGGGCCGAGAGCGATGAGGCCAAAGAGCGGAGGGGACCGCGGCCACTGGTACGGCGTGAAACGTGGTCCTTCCTGCGCTCGACAACAGGGGAGCACGAGCGTCTGGAGGAGCTGGAGAAACGTAAGGGCTCTGAAATGCCTGAAGTCCTCGGACGCGTGGATAGAGGTCTCTCCGAGCCGGGGTCAATGAGGCGGGCTCTCTGCCAGCGAATCAATTCCCCGCAAGAGTCAGCGGGCTTTCCAAATGGAGATGAGCGAGGACTGACAGCGGACATGGGACGGCACGTGGCGCGTCTCTCCGAGGCGGGCTTAGTGAGGCAAGTAGTCTCCCCGTAGGAACCAGCAGGCTCCCTCCTGGAAGCGATCGCGTTGAGAGCAGTCCTGCTAGGCTCACGCGTCCGGTGTGGCGTCCGTTCCACAAGGTTGGAGTGGTCTCGTGCGGTCACTGCTCCGGGCATGGGGGATGGCGCCTCAACTGGGGAAGGCTCACCCACTGGTGCCGGGCGCTCGTGTCTGTAAAAGCTCATAACTGCGACCAGCACAGCTCAGGCCAGGTGGATCAGGTGTCGCAAGCATGGTCGGAGGCGCATCCGGCGCAGGGGAGACCGACCTTGTGGTTGTCCGACGGCCACTAAAACCTACCGCACTGCGTGCAGGTCAGAACTTGGCAACTGCAACACATATCACACATGGAGGCACACGGGCGAGGGCCTGCGGGACCCTGCCCAGCTAAGGCGAGCCTTTGAAAACATAATGGCACAAAAAAAGGTACACGCATGCAAGTAATCGTCTGGGCCTGCAACACCTATCAACGTGAAAGCTAGTGGGCACGAGCACATGGGGCCCTGCCAAGCTAAGGCGAGCATACGACGCATCACAACACAAGAAGACACAAGCATGCAGGTAAGCGCCTGGTACTGCAACACCTGTCAACAAGAATACGGGAGAGCGCGGGCACGTGGGGCCCCGCCAAACTAAGGCGAGCATTCGATGCAGAATGTCACGATAAGAACAAGCATATAGGAGGCGTCTAGTACTGCAACATTTATTAATGTAAAAGGCGCATAGGCGCAGGCACGTGGGGCCCCGCCAAGCTAAGTGAGCCATCGACGCATAAGAGTACCACACAGGAACAACAAAGGTACAAGCAAGTAGGTAAGCGCCAGATCCTGCACCACCAATCAGCCCAAAAGGTGAGCGGGCGCCCCGCCAAGCTAAGTTGAGCGTTTGGCACGAGAAGAAACAGCGACGACGAAGAATGATGTGCCTCTGCTCGAACCGGTGCCCAGCCCGGGAGCCGGCCGAGGGCTAACACAACTACCTTACCTCTCCGCCGGCGCGGGGACGGGGGAAGGAACCTCCATATCACCCTCAGCGCGCGAAAGCGGGCAGCGTCCCAGCGAGTCAGTGCCGAGAAGTCCAAGCAACCCAAGGCACAGGAGAAGGAAGTAGCCGAACGCTCAGGGAACAAACAGACCCACACAGGGCGCAGGCAGGGTCGGCGCAAGCAAAGTCCAATGAGAAGTCAAGAAGACCAGCGAACCGGTGGCACCAAGCAAGGGCAAAGTCCGTAGGCTAACAGCAACACGTCTGCACAGCGTGAGCTAAGTAGCATGACTGGTTGTTCACCACGTGACTCAGAACCGGATGGGCAGGAACAGGAGACAACTCTCGGCCCCTCTGGAGGTTCCCCGAGTGCCTCCCGGGTTGTGTTGTAACACAATAGGTTCTTAGGCTAAAATTGAGTAAGTAGTAGACACTTCCACATAGTCATGTCATCGGTAATGTTTCTGAGGAAATAAATACCTAAGATATAGCGTTTTTAGTGAAGGGTGTGTAAGCCATGTAAACCCTCATTATGACGCATGTCCAAATTGCATTTTTGGTCATTTTAGACATGCTGTAATTGCAAACGTATCAATGTGTGAGGCTAGAAAAAAAATTTAGGACAATCTATAAGTTGTTTTGATCAGTGACAGTAAAAATGCATTTTTCTTTAAAAGGTATTTTTTCGAAAAATACTTACCGATGACATGACCTTATGGGAGGTGTCTACTACTTACGCAATTCTAGCCTAAGAGCTCGTTGTGTTACCACACAACCCGGGAGGCACTCGGGGAACCCCGAGGGGGCCGAGAGTTATCTCCCGATACTCCCCATCCGGGACAGAGTACCCATAGTCCGTCAGTCAGGATACTTAGCTTACCGGCGGCAAGCGGGGCAGGTGGGAGGGTCGTCCGAGTCATGTCATCGGTAAGTATTTTTCGAAAAAATACCTTTTAAAGAAAAATGCATTTGTTTCTTCAAAAACATTACCGATGACATGACCTTATGGGAGAATGGCGAAAAGGAGGAGGGTGCCGCGCTCTAGCACACCTAAGGCCCCAAGGGCCGTCCTCCCAACCGCAGACTCCCGACGACTATGTAGGTGTAAGCGAGGGCGCTGAAGCGCCAGGAGGGAGGAGTGCCCCCCCGGGAGGTCCCCCACCAGAGTGAGTCACCTCGCTCAGCGGACAGAACTCTGCGATCGAGAGCACCTGCGCGCCAGCCCTCCAGTAGCCACGATGAGGGCAGCCCAGTTCCTGACGGCTGTGGCGTTCGTGGCCCTGCACGTAGCTGATTGGACGTAATTAGCCTCTAAGCTCCCTGAGGGAGGGATCCTGGACTTCGGATCGTATGACCGAGCGTATAGAGGAAGATCGACTGCCTTGTAGCGTCAGAGCTGCCGGGCACGGCCAAGAAGCGTGCGCGTCCGCCCGGACGGCTATGTCGTCATAGGTATAAGTGAGGCAAGCTCAGGCTATCCTGCCTAGTCTCCTGGGAATAAGTCTACCAGCTCGGGTCAGCAGGGTCGGTAGGGGAGAGGTGACGGACGCCGTCCAAGAGCACAATGCCTCGCCCACTTCATCGTAGAGGCGTCAAGTTGGGGAAGCGGGCCATAGCGATGCTTTGACTGCTGCCCATGCGGAGACTCCAGCGTTGAGGGTCTGTCGCAACCGCCAAGGCGCCGGGGAAGGCGCTCCAGCGAGGCGGAACAGAGACCATCGCGGCAGCATGAGGACCTAGTAGAAAGCGGGAAGCAGTAGCGAGGGGTCCGTGGCGAGCTGAGGGGAAAGAGGTTCAGGACTGGTACCAGGGAAAGGGGCGACCAACAGGACGAGAGGAGGATCCTTCCCAGGCTAGGTCAGAGCATTGGCCTCTCGTCCAGGGGGACTATACCCCACGAAGGCGCGGGGAAGCCAGAGGTCCCACCTTGCGGCGAACAGGTCCACTAAGCCATCTCGCCAGCGCGCCGATCCTCCGAAGGTATCCTGGAGCATTTTGAGTGAGGCAACTGGTTCCATCGGGAAAAGGCTGGCTCAGACCTCCCACGAGCAGACCTCCTAGTCCGTGTCAGATCCAAGCCGTTCACGCTCTTGTCCGCGAGGTCCGGAGGCTAGGCTGGACCTCGAGAAGAACCACGGAAGTTGAGGGCGTAGCTACAGCAGCCGGGCTGTGAGACGACCGACGGAGAGTAGAGCCGACTTCCGAGCAGTGGCTAGGCCCTTCCACCGCGAGCACCGCCGCAGCAGTACCACCTGTCCAAACTCCGGCGTACCCCTGTGCGCCCCCTGGGGATGTCGAGTAGGTTAGGCACCAGGGAGACGGCGCTGCGCTTTGGTTCCACAGTGTCCATGGGTAGGTTGAGGACCCCTGGTGAAACCAACGGAACAGAAACAGGAGCAGAGACTCCATCAGCGGTGACTCCTCCTTCGCAGGTGAACCGAGGAACGTTGTGGAGGCCGAGTGCACGGGTAACTGGAGTCCAGGGTCGGCAGCTCCGGAAGAAGGCGCAGCCCAAGATCTGGAGGCGGAGCCGAGGACCAACTGCGCGGACCGCATCCCATCGCCATCTGGCCCCAGCGTAAGCGAACCAAGGTCCTAGCAGCCTCCTCCGGTCTGCTCCCCGAAGTGAAGTCCAGGAACTCCGAAGAACCTGGGTCAGCCAAGTCGTCCGCACAGGGGGTCCTTCCGTGGCCAGACGACCTGCCAGGGGCCAGGAGCCGTCCACTAGAGGCCGAAGTGCAGGGTAAGGAGCTCCCCGATCCCACGCCGTGTAGGGTGTTACGGACGAGAGAGGTCATCTAGTCCAAGAAGAGTCAGGAGCGGATCCACAGCCGGAAGGGGCAGGCAAACTCCTGAGACCTCCCGAGAACCGGTCCTGCCGAGGGAAGCCAACAGCTGACCACTCCAAGGAGGGCGAAGCAAGAATCTCCGGGAACTGTCACGAAGTGCGGCAGCCGCGGCCGACTCCAAGCTGTATCCGAGAGGGCACCAGTGGAGACAGAAGCCGAAGAGCTCGCAGACCTGTTTACCACCTGTGTGGAGGCAGAAGCCTTCCAACTGACTAAGTGTAATTTGGATCTCACGCGTAAAGGTCACAAGCTAGTGAGTAGTCAGATCTCCAAGGTGTATATAGTGTATAACTGTGTAGAAACGTGTACACGTAAGGGTAACCCAAGCAGATATGTGTACTTTAACCCCCAAGTGTAGGTAAAACAGGTCTGTGCTAGGCGAAGTAACGACAGCGTCCTCCCCGAGGATCCACCGGAGGGGGTCGAGCGTTCAGAAGTGGAGCGACTGCAGCCAGGAGCCCTGGGACGGAGCACGAAGAAGGGGAAAGGGCTGAGTGAGGGGGAGAGGAAAGGGACGAACGGCAGCCGGACGCGAAGGGGACCGACGAGCGAGACGGGACAGGATCCCTGGAGCGACGTGAAGAACGGCAACTCGTAAGCACGCCCGCAGTGGAGAGAGAGAGGGGAGTAGACGTAGAGTGTTGGAAGAGTGACTCCAACGATGGCGAACCGTAGCGGACGAGCATCCCATGGAGCGGAGCGGTCCCTCCGTGCGAGTAGGAGTTTGAGAGAGGAGATCCGATGTTAAGTGCCGAGAGGATTCCAAATCGTGGCGTGAAGTGTACGCGTGCGTGAATGTCTCCGCGAACCGAGCTCTATGGCGAGGTGGGCTCGCTGCCAGCGAGGAGACTCCGCGTAGGAGCCCGCGGGCTGACCAGGAGACGAGCGGGGATCGGCATTGGATCAAGGACGGAGTGGCGCACGTCCCTCGGCACCGAACTCCGTGCCGGTGCTGGTTTTCTGTCTGTCATAAGGATTGTTCTTGGTGCGTTCCCTCCTGGGAACGACCGCATCGATCAACCCACTCCGCGTACTGGAACGTTGCGACCGGCGTGGTGATCTCTCCACAAGAACGACAAGGACTCGAGCGGTAAGAAACGGAGACTGGAACCTCTGTCTAGCCGGCTGGTCACCAACAGGACTCTGTAATCACTAGCAGCCGGCTCAGTGTGTCTCCCGACGAGCAGCGCTGTCCTGATGGAGCCCCCCCCAGGGAGCGAGGGCGGTGCCAGCATACCCGCTCCGAGCGCGATAACCTGCGCTACGTCGTCGGCCGCCTGGACGGCTTCCCAGCTGACCTTGAGCGGTGTGTGGGTTCCGTACTGTGCGCCCAGCGGATTCCATTTGTGCCGAGACGATGCATGCGTGCGAGAATGTCTCCGCGAACCGAGCTCTATGGCGAGGTGGGCTCGCTGCCAGCGAGGAGACTCCGCGTAGGAGCCAGTGGGCTTTCTAGGAGATGAGCGGGGATCGGCAATGGGTCAAGGACGGATTGGCGCACGTCCCTCAGCACCGAGCTCTGTGCCGGTGCTGGTTTTCTGTCTGCCACAATGTTTGGTCCTGGTGCGTTCCCTCCTGGGAACCACCGCATCGATCAACCCACTCTGCACACTATACTGACGCGTCCGGCCTGGTGATCTCTCCGTCATCTCGTCGGAACTCGAGTGATCGTAGTACCGGGAACAGCAGCCGGTATTTCAGCAGGTCTGGAACCAGTCACAGGTGCCGGGCGAACTCGGCAAAGGAAGCCCCAAGTAGCGCACAGCGCCGTTCCGGTCATGTGGAGCAGACGTCACACCAAGGTTCGGAGGTACATCCGGCACCTGGTAGACAGACCTTGTGCGAGTCCGACGGTCACTGGAATCCTCCATGTAGTGTGCAGGTCGTCCAAAGGCCACTGCAACATATAAAAACCGAAGGCACGCGGGCGTGGGCCTGAGGGACCCTGCCCTGGTAAGGTTAACCTTCGCAACACATCATGCACAACAAACTCAAGCATGTCATGACCAGTATAGGCCTGAAGCAAGCGGCCGGCACAGTAACCTTTGTCGGAGCAGTGCCCTCCGCTGAACACCGGCGCTGTACTATAGCGACGGGCCTCCAGGTGCAGCTTTGATCGTAGTTTTATGTTGCGTATATAGGCCATTAATCTCCTGTCGACCATAATTTGTATTCACATGCACAAGCCTTAGTCAAGGAGGAATTTAACCAAGAGCATATACTAAAGTGTTCAGGGGACATAGGGCTGTCTTAGCACTCTGTTCCCGTCAGGTAGGTTCGGGTTGGGATGAGGTCACTGGCGCCGGCCCATAGCTGCCTCGGCGACGGGCTCCACCCGTCCCAAATCAAAGTCCATTTTGTAGCTCTGTTCCTGTAACTGCGGAACGAGGGCGTGCATGAATGTGAGCAGCACCTGTGGTGGCAAGACATCTTTTTTTTTTGTTTTTTTTTTGTTTATGACTTTCTTCTATTACAGCCACAAAAAGGTCATCTTGAACCTTAACAAACGGCAGCAAGGCGTGGCGACCAGTGGCCCTGCGCTCAAGTGGGCATAACACACGACACCCAAGAACTGAAACATGTGATGCCAAGTATAAAAGTGCACCAGGATGTTCACCCACCAGCCAAATTGTGTACCTAACAAGCCCCCGTGTAAGGTAAACAGGTCCGCATTACGCATAACAACAGTCATTACGTGACCGACACAGTACCGAAGTAAGCGTCGGCTCTCGCCACACTCACCAACACGGAAGGAGAGACAGAGGGAGCGGGCGCGAGGCCCGCCAAGTAAAAGTCAAGAGTCTTGGCGCCGAGCAACAGAAGAAGAACGCCTACGTGCCCGCTCAACCAGTGCCCAGCGCGGGGACCGGCCGAGGGCCAACCCCAACTACCTTACCTTTTCCCGGAGCGGGACCGGGGAAGGGGGGAGAAATCTCAACCAAGGCACGCGCGGCGAAGTCACAGCGAAGCACCCAGCACAGCCCAGGCAGACAAGCAGCCAAGGGGCAGCTGCCAACGAAGAGGGGACACCAGAGCCCCGCAAGGCACAGGGAGGACGGACGAAGAAGAAGCCAAGCGAAGAACCAAGGCCATCGACGACCGGCGAACCGGTCGAAAATCCCAAGTCCGTAGGCTAGAGCAAACACGTCTGAACAGCGTAAGCCTAAGTAGACTGACTGACGGACTATGGGTACTCTGTCCCGGATGGGGAGTATCGGGAGATAACTCTCGGCCCCCTCGGGGTTCCCCGAGTGCCTCCCGGGTTGTGTGGTAACACAACGAGCTCTTAGGCTAGAATTGCGTAAGTAGTAGACACCTCCCATAAGGTCATGTCATCGGTAATGTTTTTGAAGAAACAAACTACACAGTTCTATCATCACTTTATGATTTATAGGTGTCTAAACAAAGCACTTTCTTAAAAATGAAAAATTCATTTTTCTTTAAAAGGTATTTTTTCGAAAAATACTTACCGATGACATGACTGAATGGGAAGTGTCTACTACTTACTCATTCTAGCCTAAGAGCCAGTTGTGTTAAAACACAACCCGGGAGGCACTCGGGGAACCCCGAGGGGACCAAGAGTTGTCTCCCTATACCCACCACCCGGAAGCCGGGTACCCATAACCCCTCAGTCAGGATACTTAGCGCACCAGCGGCAAGCGGGGCAGGTGGGAGGGTCGTTTGAGTCATGTCATCGGTAAGTATTTTTCGAAAAAATACCTTTTAAAGAAAAATGAATTTGTTTCTTCAAAAACATTACCGATGACATGACTGAATGGGAGAATTGCGAATAGGAGGTGGGTGCCGCGCTCCAGCACACCTAAGGGCCCAAGGGCCGTCCTCCCTAATGCAAACTCCCGACGACCCTAGGTAGGTGAATACCTACGGCGCTGAGGCGCCAGGAGGGAGTTGTGCCCCCCGCAAAAAGGGGCCCCCACCAGAGCGAGGAGTCTCGCTGGCCTGGCAGAACTCTGCGATCGAGGCGGGCGAAGTCATCCTGCCCGCCAGCCTCAAGTAGCCACGAAGTGTAAGACAGTACAGTCCCTGATGAAAGTGACGTTCGTGGCCATGCAAGTGCCTTGATAACGTAACTGTAGCCTCTAACCTCCCTGAGGGAGGGGTCCTGTAATTCAGAACGTATGACTGAGCGTAGCCAGGAAGAACGTCCGGCATGTAGCATCAGTGGTGCCGGCACCGGCAAAGAGGCGAGTGCGTCCGTAGCGAACGGCTATGTGGTAGGCACACGTGAGGCTTGTACAGGGATTTGCTACGTGGTCTCCTGGTGGAATAGCGCCCCGTAAGCGGGCGCAAGGTGAACCCGTGGACCAAGGCGCGGCGGTCCAGGCAAGGTATGGTCCGAGAGGAGCTGTACGTAATGGTTCCCTCGAACTGTAGGCAGACCGGGCGAGTCGTAGCTCCTGAAGCTCGTAAACCAATCCACCATGGTAACATCCCCAGGCGCCGCATGGCTGCAAGGGCAAGAAGTAGCATGCGATGACTCCTCACGAGGGGAGTCGACAGGAGGCTCCGGACGAGCGCGTGTCTCATTCTTGGCTTGACTTCGCAAACGAAGATTCTATAGGGCTTGCCCACGTCGTCTGCAGGCATTTTCGTGGCTGCGGAGGCCAATCCGGGACAGGCAGGTTCGACCGCAGTGGCTGCAGGGGAAGGTCTGGTCAGGGTTCTGAGTTACGACAACTCTGTTTTTTCTTCTAAGCCGCTTGTCCTTAAGGTTAGCTCTGCGAGAGTCCTCAAAGGAGACAGCTGCCTTGTGAATGGTGGAGCGCCAGGTGTCACGGTCCACAGCAAGCGAAGACCACTGGCGGTGGTCGATTTGGCAGGCACTAAGCGACTTCTTGAGACCGTCTTTGTATCTCTTCTTTGGTGCCCCTCTGTCTCGGTGTCCAGTGGCGAGCTCGCCGAACAGAGTGATCTTGGGTAGGCGATGATCCTCCATCCTGGAGACGTGCCCCGCCCAGCGAAGCTGTGTCCGCAGCAGCAAAGCCTCGATGCTCACAGTTTCCGCCTGTTCAAGGACCTCGACGTTGGTGACATAGTCACTCCAGTGAATGCTGAGGATGGTACGCAGGCAGCGCTGGTGAAAGCGTTCGAGGAGTCGTAGTTGGCTGCGGTAGAGGGCCCAGGACTCGGAACCGTACAGCAGGGTGGTGAGGACGACAGCTCTGTACACGCTGATCTTGGTGCCGTTTTTCAGCTGTTGATTGTGCCACACCCGCTTGAATAGTCGCCCGAAAGCACTGTTCGCTTTTGCCAGCCTGTTGTCCAGCTCCTTGTCCAGCTTGGCGTCTGACGTGATGATGCAGCCAAGGTAGGTAAAATGGTGTACAGACTTCAGTTCGGACTCGCCGATGGTGATGTGGGGAGGGCGATGCTCTTCCTTGGGTGCCGGCTGATGAAGGACCTCTGTCTTTTTCAGACTGACCTCAAGTCCAAAGAGCTGGGCAGCATCTGCGAAGCAGGACGTAATGCGCTGCAAGGCTCTCTCTGTGTGTGCAACGAGGGCAGCGTCATCAGCGAAGAGCAGCTCACGAATCAGTTGGTCTAGGGTTTTCGTGTGGGCCTGCAGTCGTCTGAGGTTGAACAGGCTGCCATCGAGACAATACCTGATGTACACTGCGTCGTCATCGTCGTAAGTCTCTCCGAACCGGGCTCTGAGGAGAGGCGGGTTATCTGCCGGCAAGTGGACCCCCAGCAGGATCCCGGCGGCTTACTTGGAGACGAGTGGGTACTGAGATTGGACGTGAGACGTCGCCAAGCGCGACTCTCTGAACTGGGCTCTGTGAGGCGAGTTCTCTGCTTCTCAAAGCTGTGTCCGGGCTCGCTCCGTCCAGGTAGCGGCCTCGTCGGTCAAAACCCACACCCTGTGCCCTAGTCCACTGAAATCGTTGTGGAGACCCTCCACAGGATCATCCTGGTCTCATGCGCTGATCCTCCGAAGGTGTCCTGGTGCATTCCGTGTGTAGCCACTGGTCCCACCGGGGAAGACTGGCCCAGATCTACCGTCGGTCCAGGTAGCGTCACGCACGGAGGGAGTTGAAGTTCTTTCCCCAAGCACCAGGGTAGGGGGTACGCACTGGTCAGAGGATCGCCAGCTGCCCTGATCCTGGAAGTACACCTCCGCTGTCGCGTTGTCGGAGAGGAGAAGCTCCTGTGACCTATCCTTCCTCCCACGAGCAGAAGGTGGTCTAGTAGTCCGCGTCGGATCCAAGCTAAGCACGCTCTTGTCCGCGAAGTCCGAAGGTCGGAGGGTTGGGCCTCGAGAAGAATCACGGAAGTAGGAAGCGTAGCTTGAGCAGCCGGGCTTAGAGACGACCAATGTGCGTAGATCCGACTCCGTGTAGTGGCTAGGTCCTCCGCCACGAGCACAGCCAAGCGGTACCACCTGTCCGAAGCCCGGCACCCCCTGGGTGCCCAACAAGAGTTGTCGAGATGGTTAGACGTCAGGGAGAAGGGGCTGCGCCTTGGTTCCCCAGTGTCCACGATGGATGAGAACCCCCAGTGAGTCAGGTGGCGATGCCGGGCAACTTCCGCAGCAGGGCGGCGGCGATGAGCTTGGATGTCCCGTCCAGCGCCGGCCGCGTGTCCATCCGCGCAGAAGAAACGGTCTGATGGAACTGCAGCACTGGAAGCCGAAGAAGAGGGAGAGGAGAACGGCTGAGACGTCCGAGCCACCAGTCCGAGGGGTTGTCAGCCGTCAAACTCAGGGTGTCGAAGTCCCGCTGTTTGGAACCGGCGACCGAGGAGGGCGACGAGGGCTCCGAGGGAAGGAACCTGCTGACGGCGAACCGCAGAGGTCGAAGACTCCCTCCGAAGGGGAGAGCGAAGACGGAGCGACGCGGCGAGGGTCTCCTGAGAGCCGAAGGCGGGTCCCGACGAGAACGGCTGCGATGAGGAGGAACGGAACGGAGAGGACGAGGGAAGGGGAAGTGGCCGGTCGATGGGAAGAGGAACGGGACGAACGGGAGTCCGAACGAGATGGGGAACGCGAAGAAGGCGAAACCCGTCTGAGTCGAGGGAGACCTGATCCGTCGAACGCTGAGTGGAGAAGGTCCTCCTTCGATCTTGCGAAGCAGAGCGGTAACGGTGAGTAGAATCCCGGCGCCTACGATCTTCGCCAACAGGAGGCTCCGTACGAGTGCGTGTAAGTCTCTGTGAACCAGGCTCTTGGGAGAGGCGGGTTGCTTGCCGGCAAGGGGACCCCTGCGGCCAGAGACGAGTGGGGAATGAACCAGGCTCTTGGGAGAGGCGGGTTTCTGAGCACTAACCGTTGAAAACTCAGTGCGTCTTCTGTGTCGGATCAAGTTGGCCTCGCACATCCCGTGCCGGGGGCACAGCGGAAGGCGTCTCGGTAATCTCCCAGCACCCGAGCGGGAAGGTCCTCCTATGATCTTGCGAGGGAGAGCGATAACGTCGAGTAGAATCCCTGTGTCTACGCTCTTCACAACCAGGAGGCTCCGGACGAGTGCGTGTATGTCTCTGTGAACCAGGCTCTTGGGAGAGGCGGGTTTCTTGCCGGCCAGGGGACCCCCAGCGGAATCCCGGCGGCTTCCTCAGAGACGAGTGGGGAACGACGGTGGAGGTGGGACGCCACGAGCGTCCCACCAAACCAGGCTCTTGGGAGAGGCGGGTTATTTCCACCAGCTGTGTCCGGGTGCGCTCTCTAACGGAGGCGGTCTTGACGGTCGAACTCCCACTTTGTGCACTAATCCCTCGATTACTCAGTGGCGTTTTCTGTGTCGGATCCAGTTGGTCTCACACGTCTGGTGTCAGGGGCACAGCGGAAGGTGTCTCGGCAATCTTCAAGAACCCGAGAGGGTAGGAGGCTCCCTCCTATAAGTTCCAGAGATTAGACCATCGCAGCTCCGGCCAGGTAGCACAGACGTCACAAGTGTGGTCGGAAGCACACCCAGCGCACAGGAGACAGACTGTATGGATATCCGACGGCCACTGGAAGCCTCCGCATCGTTTGCAGGTCGCCAGTAGGCCAATGCAACACACCAAACCTGAGGTGGCCTGGAATTGTGTCGATAGTAGTCTCCGCTTCCTTGGAGACGAGCATCCTTACTAGAGTCCCTGGACGTGCACGTGAATGTCTCTGAGCCGGGCTCCGAGGGAGGCGGGCTTTCTTGCCCGCGGGCTTTCTTGGAGACAAGTGGGACCGATAGTGGACATGGCTTCTTGGAAGGCTTAGTCCGGGCGTGCTCCCTCCTGGAAGCGGCCTCATCGATCCAGGCCCACTTCGTGCACTAGTCCAGTGAATCCGGTGTGGGGCTTCCCACAGGGACGTCCTGGTCTCAAGCGACCGGTGCCAAGGATACGTTGGATGGCGTATCCACATCCTGCGCATAGGAGACCCGACCTAGTGGTTGTCCGACGGCCACCGGCACATCTGCCTTGTGTGAAGGACGTCAGCATGCCCCTCTTCATCGGGGCGGAACGGGATCCTTCAAGCACCAACAGCATAGGTCGCTCCCGCCTGCAGACGCTTCAATGCTGCCATCTGCGCTGCTGAGGCCAGGTGACACAATCATCCCAATGTGGTAGGAGGCACCTCCCGTGTCGGAAGACAGGCCTAGTCCCAAATGGGCGCTGCCTGGACATGAAGAACACACCTACCAGTAGCAGCCGGGCTGGTGCTTACAGCCGAGAAGCTGCTTGTCCTCTCCAGGTGGTAGTGTACTGCAACGTCCTAAGAAGTCGGACGTGTGCGTAATTGTCTTACCGAGCGGGCCTTGCCAGAGGCTGTTCATGTGCGCTCCCCCTGGCAGCGGCCTCCACGATCCACGCTCGCGCACTAGTCGTGACATCCGGTGTGGCTTCTCCCCCAGGTCAGTCCGTCGTCGTGCGGAAAACCCGCGGTGTCCGGAAGGCGCCTAAACCGGTGCCGATCGCTTGCAACGCAAGCATGGTCAGCGGGGCATCCGGTGCAGTGGCGAAAGACCCCTGGGGGCTGAACTAGCCACTGTCATCTGTGTGAAAGGGTAGCACATCCCTGCAACAGATAACACACCCGAAGGCCTGCGGGCGAGTCCTGTGGGACTAAGCCACGAAAAGGTAGCCTTCATAACAACAAAACACACAAGCACCAAAGCGGGGTAACAGACTGTCAAGCCTGCACGCCGGCAGTGCAGCAAGAAGGTCGACTCACTGCCATCCAGCACTAAGGTGAGCAACCAACATATGTAGCTAAAGTCAAACATGTCATGACAGAAGCGAGGTACCAAACTGCACGCCTACAAATAGCCATGCAAGCAGTAAGCAAGTAGGCCCACTGCCGCCAAGCGCTAAGGCGAGGGAACAACATATGTACACAAAAGACGAATACGTCATGACGGAAGCAAGGTACCAAACTGCACGTCTGCAATCTAGCAGTGCAGTAACGAGGTAGATTCACCGCCGTCAAGCGCTAAGGTGAGCAACAACATATGTACCAACCCCTGTCATAAAAGGAGTCAGGCCCCAAACATTACTAAGGGTGACCGCGTGTGGAAAAAACAACACCGGCCGCATGCTGTACAACTCAATACGCAATGACAACCAAGACAAGAAAACATCTGGGGCAGTAAATCACCACTTTATGTGGACATGTCACGCGGGGCCCGCCCAGCCAAGGAGCGTAAACCCCCAACCTGCCCGCCGGAACGTATATATCCACTCTCTAAGGTACGTGAGCACTTGTCCACAGCGTATGCCTGCGTAAGCGAGTGTGCGCTTAAATTCATCACCCGCTAGCGAAAACAGAAAAGGGGCCAGAACAGGCGCTGGTACCGAACAAACTACGCGATGACAAGGCGTGACCCAAGCCGTGCCACCCAGCTAATCAGGCCATGGAGGAAACGAATTCTCCACACCCAAGGTACAAATGCATAGGAAACTTCGCTACGATTCACCGAAGGCGAGTGGGCGCGCAATTACAGTGAGAAGAAGACGAAAAACTTCGTACCTGCACAAACCACTGCCCAGCCCGGGAACCAGCCGAGGGTCAACCCCGCTACCTTACCTCTCCGCCGAAGGGGAACGGGGGGAGACGTCCAAAACTCGCCTGGCACGACCGGCGAAGCTCACCGGACAGCTCACCAGAGGTCGAAGCGTAGGCACTAAGCAGTGGGGACGAGAAAGCCACGCAGCAGCACAGGCAGGGCCGACGAACGATCTCCCGCTCTTCATTCCAACAGCCAGTCCGAACCCGAGAACCGGTCAAAAAAACCAAAGTCCGTAGGCTAGAGCCGAGCGCAAGACAACCGAATCGTGCGCCTAAGTAGACTAGACTGGGGGGTTATGGGTACCCGGCTTCCGGGTGGTGGGTATAGGGAGACAACTCTTGGTCCCCTCAGGGTTCCGCGAGTGCCTCCCGGGTTGTGTTTTAACACAACTGGCTCTTAGGCTAGAATGAGTAAGTAGTAGACACTTCCCATTCAGTCATGTCATCGGTAATGTTTTTGAAGAAACAAAAGAGGTCATTTTAGTTCATATTCAAATGCACATATCTCGGAAGCCAATCAACATAAAGTTCTGATTTTGTGATTGTGCACTTTTTTGAACGTGTACTTCCAAGTGGTGCATTTTTTTGGTGGCAGTTTCTAGAGAAAAAAATTGAGTAGACCTACCTACTAATAGTAACGCCTTCGGTAAGGAGTCTGAGGAAAAAATGGCTAACCCTATCAGTGAGACACAGACATATATGCTTCTAGCAGCGTTTTCACCATTAAATTTTGAATGACTGACTCTTTCCCTTTGGCTGTCGGTATAATTTTTTGTTGAGGCCATTCCTACAGGAATCAACTCGACAAAAACGCTACTGAAAGTCAAAGATTATATTATCTGAGCGTCAGCATGATGCACGCCTTTCAGACCTGTACGTCAAAATTGAGAACTGTGTATAATTGACCCACAGTTGTGCGTTACAGGGTACACTGCTCTTGTCGATGACATAAAGTTACACATCTCTTGTGCAGGCTCCTACAAAAAATGGTACACTTACCAGAGAAGCCTGGGGTGAGAGCAGCCATTTTCCTGGCCAGCTCATCTTTGTTCACGTTTGTCTTCAGAGGCTTCAGGTGAACTTTGAATATGGAAGCTCTGGAAAGGAGGAGTTAGCTGCAGGTAAGAGACTTGGTAGGAAATCCTATTATAATGTGAAAACCATAAATTTGTGCTGGTGTATGATTTTGGACCTTATGGCTGAAGCCATAAGGTCCAAACTCTCAGACCAGTGCACAAGTGTTTACAGTCCAATGGAAAATCTCTTTTTCACCACGTTCCTGTTCTTTCTGAAGACTAAACAGAAGAAGAAAAAAAACACTAATTTTTAAAAAAAATTCAATTAAACGACACAGAGAAAAAACTGTGTATTATGATGAATTGACTAACCTGCCCTTGATGTCTGGGGAAGGGACGTAAATCTGCCTGTCGAAGCGGCCGGGACGCAGCAGAGCGGGGTCCAGAATATCAACTCTGTTGGTTGCAGCCAGCACCACTACACCACTCTGTGTGTTAAAACCTGCACAGATACCCCAGGCAAAATCAGCTAAACACCTCTATGCTCTGCAATAGTCATTCTCTTTCACAACTGAAAAGTGTGCTGGTCTGTTAACCCTATGGCTGCCGATAGTGCTTTTGTCACAATTCCTGCACGATTCATGTGACAAAAACTGCTACCAACAGCCAAAGGATTCATTCAGATCGTACGGTCTCAATGGTAACCCAAAGTTAACCCCTTTGCTGTCGATTAAAAGTCAGCATGATTCAATAGCAGACATAGATCATCATGAGCCCCTGCAACTGCAGGGGTGCATGAAGATCTATGCCTCTTACCGACACCACATTATATCCATGATCTTTGGGTGGCTGGGGCTCTTTGGCACCTGCATTAACACAGATTTCAGAAACACAATCTGCAATTACTGGCAGTGCAGGGCAAAAAGCACTGGCTTTTAGGGTGGCACTGAATTTGTTAGCACAAACGAATTTAGAACAGAAGGACACTACAACACTGCACTGCACTCACCATCCATTTCTACTAGCAGCTGGTTTAGTGTGTTCTCCTGTTCACTCTGACCACCAAAATTGCGACCACCACGCTTACGACCCACTGCATCAATCTCATCAATGAACAGAATGCAGGGTGCATTCTTTCTTGCTGTTGCAAACATATCTCGTACCTTGAGAACAAACAAGTGAACAATATAAGAATTTAATATTTTCTATGCCAGTTCCTTGACAAAAACAACAATATACACATAAATGATATTTATGTAAATTAAAAAAACACCCAACACCACAGTGGTCAACAGTCAGCTTCACTAGCCTTCTTTTCCCAATGTTGCCATGTGACTGGATGTGTAATGATAATATTATTTAACTCATTCTACCCCAACACCGAAATCCTCAAATTTTGCCATTGTCTTCTGAAGACTGCACTCTAGTGCAGGACACAGATCGACCATGATAGTTCAAGGGTGATGCCAGAATAGCTTGGCGCCCATAGGCGCCAAGCTATTCTGGCATCACCCTTGAACTATCATGGTCGATCCTTATCTTGCTGTGGTGTGTCTGGGGTAGAATGAGTTAATGTACAGACGGCCTTGCTTATGGTATACCAAAGTCGCTTATAACAAAAACGGGAAATCACAACATATCTCTTAGGTCGTGAACCACACTCCACAAAACAGTCCACTCATGAAAAAGCAAATGTCGGTCCTCTAAATTAATGAATAATATAATCTTACAAACACATACTTGGGTGCTGATGTATGATTTTGTTAAGATCCAAAACCACAGACCAGCACACACTGTATAAAGCTGGAATGGACATGAACAAAACAAAGCACACACACACACAACTTTTGAGTGAAACTGCTTACCCTGGAAGGACCAACACCAACAAACATCTCCAAGAACTCCGAGCCAGAAACAGTGATGAACGGGACATTGGCCTCTCCGGCTGTGGCCTTGGCCAGCATTGTTTTGCCGGTACCAGGGGGTCCTGTCAGGATGGCACCCTTAGGAATCTTAGCACCGAGGTCAACATACTGCTGGGGGTTCTTCAGAAAGTTGACAAACTCCATGATTTCCACCTTGGCTTCCTCACAACCCGCTACATCCCTGTCCAGAAAAATTGCAAAATTCAAAAGTGTGTTCAACATAGTTACATTAACCATTGGCTGTCAGTAGCAGTTTTTGTCACTATGATTTGTGACAAAAGCCACTACTGACAACCAAAGTGTTAACCCTCTCATGCATGCAGCCGGTACTGTGGTACTGTTAACAGATACAACTCCCAAGATGTGACTCACACTCAAACTCCCCTGTGTCTGCAGCCACTGGTACTGTACCAGTGGCTTGACAAACAAGGGAGTTAACACGAGTGAGCCATCGTTGGAGCCGTCATACCTGCTTGTGTGCAAACACACCTCACTTCAGGAAATATAACAAATATTGTATGGTCTCTCAGTGGGAATAGACTGTATTGTAGATCCATTTAAAATTCAGACTAACTGCAATATATTGTACAGGAATATTGTCTGTGGTGAAATAGGCTTAGCTAGAATATAACCAGGGTGGAGAACAAGCTGAAGAAAAAATCTCTGAAAAGTGGCCAGGGGCCAGGGGCCGCCTAGGCTCCGGTGTGGTCCAGGGGCAAAGCCCCGGTAGGGGGCCCAGGGGGGCATAGTCCCCCGGGGAAAAAAAAAAATCGATATTTTTCATTTTTAGAGGTAAATATTCTGTCTTTTTGGTAGAGATAGCACACAGAAAAGGCTCAAATTTGACTACATGCAAACTCAAGATTACAGAGTAAAATACATCATCAAAGGGTCTCCCCGGTTAATCACGTGTGAAAAGCACGACATGGTAGGCTATTGATCAGTATCACAATAGACTAACAATGGCCGACACAGAGGACTGAACTTCGGGTGAACCACCAAACATTTAACATCACAGTCACCCACTGTAATCAAGTGATGAGTATTTATTAACAGGGCTTCTGTTTTCACAACAGGTTAAATGGTCTGTAGACCTCCAGGTATACATTTTAGAGGGTACACAGACCCCATCTGAGCATAATAGAGGGTCCGCAAATTTATTTAAGAGCAAATATAAATGCATCATCTGTATGTTCTTCAAAATAAATTAACTCATTTTGCTCTCTCCTCTTTAAATTTGTTGTGACAATGAGTGTCTGTGTGTCCTTTCCACGATACTGATTCTTTAACTGGTGAGCTGTCGTGCCAAAGCCTGTATTTATTTGTATGATCATTTGATAATGTATTGTAACTGAGAATATAGCCTTTTCTGCTGAATGCAGATTGACAACCAAAGTCCGACTTGTCTAAACTTTCTCTCTCTCTCTTTTTTTTGGTGTGTGTGTGTGTGTGTGTGTGTGTGTGTGTGTGTGTGTGTGTGTGTGTGTGTGTGTGTGTGTGTGTGTGTGTGTGTGTGTGTACTGATGTACTTAACAGTTGGTTTCAACCCATTTAACCCGAAAGACGTATTTCTCCAATGTTAGAGCTTTTGCCTAATAAATGTGTACCAGAAGATGGATCGACCTTGATAAAAAAAAAAAACTGAAAAACTTATTTCTATTCAAATTTCTGGACTTGCTTTCTGAGTTTTCCTCCATGCATATTGCGCTTGTCATCCGTGTGGCGTCGTGCTTTAGTCACGGAAATACACGCATACGTGAACTCTGAAAATGCGTCGCAGCGGCGGTGCCACACACGGCCCAGTGGTATCATTTCTTGTACTGTCGCTTGTCAATGGAGACGGCCGTGTCGAAGTGGAGCAATTATCAAGATCAAATCCGAAGCATTCCAGCTTCCTTTGCTTTTGCTCCACCATTTACAACTTCGTTCAAGATCGAAAGTGAAACGCGCGATGCTGCATCCCATAATAGTATGTATGGTGACGTCACAGCAAGTAACGTGTTCAACATGTAACGCGCACTTTGTAATAACATGCGGGCACCAAAATGTAAACTTGCCCGTCCAGTATGAGACTTGCACCGACCCCGGAGTCAGGGCGATTCTGAACGCAGCCACGACCAAGCGAGCGGCTAAACGAACTACTAAAAGTAGCCTCGGAACGACTGTCACCGACCTCTGTTAGGGTACGCACGGTGGCGCAAGGATGATGTGTCTCGGACGCAGATGCACTGAATTTTAGTGTTTCTGACTACCCCTTAGTTACATTTTCAGTACGCGATTTTGAGTTTTAAAATGAAAGCCCTGTAAGTAAGCCTTATATTGGGCCGTGCATACAATGTTACACTCGCGGGCGCCACGTTCAGTGACGAGAGAGTAAAAGCTGGACACGGACCTGAACTCGTCCTATTTTTAAACTCGGATCAAGACTTGGACAAAATGTGTTTCGCGAATTTTCTCGGAACTCTATTTCATTTTATCGGAAGTGACGCTACTTTTCCTCGGAAAATCGCGGATCCGAGGAGAGTTCTCCACCCTGTATAACCAATGCGCAGAGATCATCAGGCCAACGTCAGCTGCCATTGGCCCGCGCACGACTGTGCGCAGCGGCGATGGCTTTGCGCAGGGGTCCATACTACGCCGTGACCTCCGGATGGCCTGCTCTCTTGTCCGCCCACTTGTGGCTGAGTCTCAGGAGTTCTCGTACCTGTACTAGTAATCAGATGTGTGAAACAGGCATTTCAGACAACACCTGCCCTAGACAAGTCCATTTTTGTGAAAAGCAACATTTCGCTTTTCACATAAAATGAATTTTTCTCTAAAATGTATTTTTTCGAAAAATACTTACCGACGGCATTACTACTAGGAATGCTTCGCTTAGCTTAACAATTTTAGCCCCCAAAAACTAGTTGTGTACCTGATGACAGGGGAGGCAACCACCCAGGGGTGTCATTACCAGAACACCCCGAGTGGCCTCCCCTGTCTCCCTATTCAGTGGTGCGCTCACCGTTTCCCGGCAGTCTCTGAGTCTTAGCTCGACTGCGGCAAGCGGGGAAGGCGAGGGGGACCTCTGAGTAATGCCGTTGGTAAGTATTTTTCGAAAAATTACATTTTAGAGAAAAATTTATTTATTTTCTCAAAATCATTACCGACGGCATTACTACTAGGAAGAATGGCGAATAGGAGGAGGGTTCCGCAATCTGGTACACCTGTCCCCTGCCCGAGCGCTCTGCTCGTGAACTATCGAGGCTCGTCATTACGCTCCACTCCCGACAATTTTAGCTAGGCATTACCCATGGTGCCTGTGGTGCCGGGAGGGAGTGCTGTGCCGCCGAGATGACCCCTACTAGTGCCAGGTAGACGCGTTGGCTGGATAGGTCTGACAAGTCTCTGCAGGCGAAGGTAGACTCAGCCGGCTCACCTACGGCCGCCACAATATTCCGCCCTATGCCAGGCTGGTAAGGCGTTGCTAGTAGCCTCTGCTTGACTTGTGTGCTCGGACGCGCAACGGCTGGGCCCCCCCCTGGGGTATGCCGAACGAACGACCCAGCAAGCTAGGGACCGTTTGCGCCGAGGTCTTATCTGCCCGGAGCCAAGGGCAGGAATAGGCATGTGTCTTTGTCTTAGTGGCGTAGTCTTGCGCCTGCCACTATAAGGCGCCCTGACCGCGTCGTGTAGGTGGAAGTCCCGGGACTGGTCCGTATCACTGAAGGGACAGATGGTAGAACTTGCGATGCGGACACTGGAAGGTGGTTCCTAGCCCAAGTCCAGCCAGTAGAGTGCTGCCCTAGTCCTCGGCCCTGATCTGGAGACTGGAGGAACGCCCCGAGAAGGCGCAATCTTGCTAACTGTGAAGACGAAGCGATTGCGAACAGTCAGCAGGTCTTTTTGTTAGGTCTCCCAGCATCTCCAGCGGAAGCCGGCCATCTTGCCGATGACAGTGCTCGATCCGATCTGAGAGGTCTGTACCAGCGCTGGTCTGTGCTAGATGTCAATAAGTGTCTGCCACCCGGTAAATTCGAATGATGCTGAGGGGTCCGATTCCGCTTGGGAACCCCTAAACGAACGACCAAAATGGGGGTAGTCCGGTCTGTGGGGAGAGTTGCTCCGCTGCACATCAGGTCTGTAGTACTCTCCCCTCTCCCTCGTATCCGTACTGTCAGAGACTCCTTGAGTCGCTGCAATCGCATCCACTGTCGCATCCGAGAAGCCTCTTGGTGTGAGTGCTGACTGTCCATCTCTCAGCGTGCCGCACCAACCGCTCTGTGTCTGTACAAACAGTTCCTGCCAGTGTTGCGATCGTCTCGGAAGCGGAGCTGAGGCAGGGGTTCGCTGTGCGTCTCCAAAGGACCGTGATCCAGCAGAACGATCATCAAAGTCCTAATCACCATGCCATCCCTGAGCATGTGGAGCCCCTAGGTACCCATCCTGAGGGAGGGAACGCGCTGCCGCATCGTAACCCATAGGCTAACGGCTTCAATTTGTGCCCTGCCATGCACAGGTTATACTATAGAAAAAATAAGAATACAGCCCAAAGGCTTTACTTGAAGGCTAGGCCGGAATAGCGTGAAGCCTAGCGGCGCCAAGCCACTCTGGCGCTACCCTTTAACTATTCTTATTCGAACATGTCACCCTCTGATGAACAAGATAAGGGTTAAGATGACTTCCACCATACTTGTTGTTCCCAGGCGGTTATCCAACTAAGGATTAACCGCCCCCAAATGGCTTAACTTCGGTGAACAGACCAACCGGAGAAATCACATGCAATGGTGGTTGGCTACGCAAGGAGTCCATTCGAAGGAGTCCATCCATGGCCCAGGCTTGCGGATCCCGTCTAGAGGCGACAGAGGAAGCAGCTTCCTGTTCCACTACAGGAGGACCGGCCTATCATTGGAGTCTCCTCACACACGTAGAGTAGTTGGAAGGCAGCCGGGTGACCCTGCCACAAGGGGAATCCGCGCGTAGGTTGAGCTGACCTCCGAAGCGCAGTGTCCGACGAGTGCTGTCCCGATCTCTGCACCACCAGCAGAAGTGCTACTGCTACACGAAGAAACCCCGACCTTCTCATAGCTGGAGCACACCCGTACCTTCTGTAGCGTAAGCCATTGTCGATTAGCCGGAGCGTACCCGTACCTTCCGTAGGGCAAGCCATTGTTTTCTTCTGATGAGCACCAGCTGCACTGCCATCAACTCCAGCCAGCGGCTGTATCTGCCTGCGTGTTCCAGCCAGCGGCTGTATCTGCTTGTGTATTCCAGCCAGCGGCTGTATCTGCCTGTGTGTTCACCCGTTGCTATCCCGCTGTTATTGGTCAGGCACTCCCTGCCTAGGCGGCAAATCTGGGTGCTGGTCCCATGTCGGACTTACCTCCGATGCCCAGGAATCCTCGTCGGCGGCGTTGCATCAGCCAGGAGTCCGGGTCCTCCCACGCTTCGCCATCTGGTTCCAGAGGACTGACCGTCCAAGCAGATGCAAGCGCAGGGCCGAAGTTACTAGTAAGCGCCAAAGCCAACACTAGACGTTACCTAGTCTCCGGGTCCGGGATCCGTAAGGGCCTACTGTAGCCTGTCGGGCGTCAGGGTCTCAGCCCACCTCCGTGGTCTCCTTCTAGGCAGGGCTCTCGCATCACCAAGTAGCGCTGTAGCCAAAGCTTCCATCTCACCATTGCTGACTGAAGCGAGTGGAGACAATCCTGCCGAGGTGGCAAGGAAGCCTGCGCCGTCGCCTCATCGTCTGCCAAGTCGGTCCCATAGAAGAATGTCCTCGCGCGGAGCCTTCCACCGCTGTGTTATCCCAAAAGACGGGCGAACGTGGAACCTGTCACAACAGCGCGTCCCTTCATATCCCGTCACTGCCGGCGATCTCCGCCAAGGAGTAGGCTGCGAGGTGGTACGCCATCCTAAAGGCTCTCACTAGCTCCGTGCGTGTCCTGCTCCGACGTACCGAGGCTAAAAGGTCCCAGGTGTTTTCCAGACACTTGCTAATGGAAGGCGTCACCCTCTCAATGATATCCCGCATCAGCTAGGGGGAAGCGAACCCCGGGAGCAGTCCTGTCCAAGCCTCGCTTCCGCTTCCTCGCGTCCGAGTCTGTAGTCTGTGGTGAGCCGCCACCAGAATCCACGCCTCCTTATCCACCACTAGCATGGCACCACCCGGAAGAGACTCAACATCACTGCCGGCAGAAGTACATGTTCAACCTCTCTGGTCATCGGGAGTCTCGGGAGAACTCTGTTGTCCGCCGCCATCTTGCCGAGTGGTCGCCTAATGCCTCCGCTAGACCCCGAAGTCTGCGAGGGAGCGACGTGAAGCACTGGGCCACCCGATGCGTCGGTCATTGTCTTACTTACTTACGCCTGTCACCCCTACCCAGGTATAGGCCGTCGACGAGAGACCTCCAGCAACTCCTGTCCTGTGCTTCTCCTTCGATTCTACTCCAGGTGGTTCCCAGTCTCTTGATGTCTGCTTGGAGGTCTCGACGCCAGGAGTTTCTCGGCCTACCTCTTTTCCTCTTTCCCTGGGGGTTCCATGACAATGCCTGCCTAGTGATACTGGAGTCGGTCATTGTCGCAGCCTTCCAATCAGGGCGAAGCCGGCTGGAAAATGACGCGACAAGCCGGGATGCTTCGTCCAAAGAGCGACGAATCAGCGATGTGTTGGAGTGCACCGACCATCTGCTAGGCATGTCCGTTGTCTACCCCCAATCCGAACCACGTCCTCCGGGTGTAGACTTAGCGCCTCCTCGACCTCCGGTTTTGGATGTAGGCCACCACTGTTGAGCTGTCGGAGAGTACGCGTAATCCTGACCCATGAGATGCTGCTCCCACCCAGAGAGAGCGCGAGCCACACTGTTTTCACTCCGGCCTGTTTAAGTGTTAGACGGCTTGATCCCTCATCCACATACGAGGATATCCTGACTTGTGAGCTGCTGCTTCCACTAGGAGAGGATGCGAGGCACACTGCTTTCATCTCCAACCTGTTGATGTGTTTGTCCACTTGATCCTTCATCCATTACGAGGATCCTGACTCGCTTTCATCTGCACCCTGTTGAGGTGTTTGACAGCTTGATCCCTTATCTAACGGTGAGGATATCTTGACCTGTGCGCCACTGCTTCCACTCAGAGAGAACGCAAAGCACACTGCTTCCATCTCCAGCCTATTGCTGTGTTTGTCTGCTTGATCCCTCGTCCAATACGAGGATCCTGACCCGTGAGACGCTGCTCCCACTCGGAAGAGAGCGGGACACACTGTGTTGATGCGTTCACGCTTGTTCCATAATCCAACAGGCTGAGGTCGAGTGTCGAAAGTGAGGGCGATTCTGTCCTACCGCTGCCATCTCCGTGATCCTGGCGCCGGTGTTGATGCTGTCGTTTTCCCGAGGAAAATCGGCCCTTGAAGCTCTGGTCGGAAGAACGGCTGCTCTTGCCAAGCGCCTCTGATGCTCGGTATCACCGAGAGATCCGACGCTGCGCTGTACCCGAGCTTGTCCGCTGGTCGGAGAGGCGAAGAGGGAAGAAGACGTTCCCAGGCATTAGGCATCTGTAGCGCCCTTTCTCCAGCTACTGCGGTCGCCCGACCGAACATGTAGACTTCGTCCCCGCGTGAAGCATGTCCATGGCCACTGTGAGTTCCTACCTCCTAGGGCGGAGTGTGGGCGGGTGGTTTGCACCACCTCTCGTCGGCTGCTGACCGAGTTAGTTCTTCCCAATAGGGCTTCGGACATGGGGGATCTGCCCTGCGAGTTAGTTCTCGTCTGTGGCTCCACTCTTCGACTCGGGACCCTGAAGCCTGTGTTCTTCTCCATGCTCATACGGCGCGGGGGAGGTATCCTGGTGGTTCAATCGCAACGGGGAAGCACCTCCCGCCGGCTGGCTCTAATGACTGAATGTCAGTCCTCCTATGGACAGCTTCGGTCTCCCAAAACATTTCTCAGTCCAACACGATGGGGAAGCACGTTCCGACAGTTGGTTCGGTTGACCGCACGACCGTCCTCGAGGGAGGGCTCCGGTCCCAAAGCTTGCTTGTCTGAGACTCATACATCGTCTTCCACCTTTACTGCGGGGGAACCGCGCTCCATATGCCGACACAGCCTAGGGGCAAACCACATCACTGGCGTTCGAGCATGTCCCCAGCCTCTACGAGGCGGGGTGGAGTTCTTCCGTGCTTTCTGTGTCTCACATGACTGAATTTCTCGCCCTCCGTTTACTGCGAGATGCCCCAGCTCCATGCAGACCCATACCTGGAGGACGAATCCCGTAGTGAGCGTCCTTGCATATCCGGGGCCTCTACGCGGCGGGGTGGAGCTCTTGTGTGCGTTCTGTGGCTATCTTTCCCTGTCCCTCCCTGAGAGGTGCGTTGTAGACACGGCCTGGTGACGGCGCTGGTCCGGCCTAAGGCTGGCGGGCACTTGCCTCTCAGGGGTCTGGGGGTCACCCGCTTGGGCTCTCTCTGTCTCTCACCTGGGGGGTGATAATCTGGCCCAACATCTTTATTGCGGGGGGACCGAGCTTCCATATGCTGACACGTGCCTAGGGGCGAACCCCATCACTGGTGGTCGAGCATGTCCCAGGGCCTCTACGAGGTGGGTTGGAGCTCTTGGTGCCGGGTCCGATTGGGGGGCAAGCCCCGATCCTTTGCTGCTGCTAGGCTCATTCATCCGCTCAAGGCGGGGCAGCGCTGCCCGGGGCACCGACCAGTATGATTCTGCCTTTCCCTTCATTGTCGTCAACGCTGCTTTGTTCGTCAGCTGTGTGCAAGGCGCCGGTTTATCCCTCCAGTAAAACGCCCCCAGATGCGACCATCTCTCTTCCTCCCACGTCACGCACTGTTGCCTGTCTGATCGGAGGAGCAGCACGAGCATTGTTGGCAGACATCATGGCCGTTGCTAGGCCACTGGAAGGTGCCACACTTGGTGTAGGTCCGTACCTAAGCACTGTAACAAAGGACAGAAGAAGACAGGCGAGAAGTGGGGAGCCTCCACAGAGGGGCCGCGCTCCCGGTCGGCTTGCATACATCACCACCCGGTCGCCGCCGCCAACCAGTCGAAACCGGTTAGAGGCAGTAACCGCTACTTTACCTTATCATGACTCAAACCGATAATCCCACAGAAAAAAACACCACCACATAATCCACAGAACAAACAGGTAATCCAAACACAACACAATGCACATAAGTCCAAGTGTCCACGGTACACAACAGTAATCAACCTAACCACAACCGGAGCACGATATGCTCACGGCCTGTCCTGGTTGAGCTAAGCGAAGAGACTGCCGGGAAACGGTGAGCGCACCACTGGATAGGGAAGCAGGGGAGGCCACTTGGGGTGTCCTGGTAAGGACACCCCTGGGTGGTTGCCTCCCTTGTCGTCAGGTACATGAGTTTTTTTGGCTAAAATTGTTAAGCTTAGCGAAGCATTCCTAGTAGTAATGCCGTCGGTAATGATTTTGAGAAAATAATGGACTTACTGTTGTTTGCCTTCCTAAGACAAACAACCTTTAGGTGAAAACAGAAACAATTACCTGAATTTGACTCCAATATCTTCTTTAATGATTTTGGCTGTGCTTTGTCCAAAGCCAAATATACCACCAACTCCGCCTCTCGACCCTCCTTTACCACCGCCCTGCAATACACAAATAATTTAACCCTTCACCATCAGTGGACACGGATAATGTTTCTAAAATCTTAGTTAACCCTCTTAACCCCAAGGCCGCATTTCCAAACTTTTGGAGGTGTTGTCTAACGACTATGTACCTACCAGTTGTAGGAGATGGATTCATCATAATTCAAGGGTAGTGCCAGATGAGCTTGGCGCCTTCAGGCGCCAAGCTCATCTGGCACTACCCTTGAATTATCATGGTCAACCCATCTTCTGCTGCAGGGTCAAGGGGCTAGATGGGTTAATTCAAATGCCAAAGGGCCTTAGCTGTCCAAGGAACATGGACACAAAGTGGTGACAGCAAGAGCAGGGACTCGCTGAGATTTACGTCTCTTGCTGATCGGCCGTGTTCACGTTTTCTCTGCAGCGAAGGGGTTAATAAGTACATAAATTGCAGATTGTATTCTTTGAAATTCAACTCGCTTAGTCCTGACACACACAAAATATGAATTCGACCATGACAGTTCAAGGTGATGCCAGAACAGCATGCCACCTTGAACGCACTATAGTTATTTTCATGACAGTTACTTTAACCCTTTGGCTGTTGGCAGTGGTTTTTGTCACCAAGATTCCTGCAGGAATCACTGCGACAAAAATTGCTAATGACAGCCAAAGGTTAATTCACATTTCTTCTTTCACAACATCCAAAATTCTGACACTTTTGACATCTAACAGGTCCCTTATACCAGCCTACACTTTTATTTGTTATATGCACCACCCCCCCCCCCCCCCCCCCCCAAAAAAAAAAAAAAAAAAAAAAAAAAAAAAAAAAAACAACAACAAAAAAAAACAAACAAACAAAAAACAGGTAAGATAATTATCATGTAGACACTGCAATTGAAGTCTGCCTGACCTGAAACATGTTTGCAGTCCTTCGGAAGAGCCAGATGATGACAGCTACAGGAAGCAGGAAGTTGAGAGCTGAATAAACAATGCTGGCCCTAGACACACAATCAGTAACAGTCTTTGTGTATCAAACAAGCATATATAATTATTCCAAACTAATGTTCAAATTGTAACACAAAATTAGATTTAAAGAAAACAATAAAGATAAGATCAGATTATGCCTTATTGATCACAAAGGTAATCTGCTTTTTATTGTTTTAGATTGATCACAAGGGCCTCTGAGAAAAGTTAAAGAAAGAAACAACAAAAAAGGCAAAGCCTTAAAGCTCAAGCGCATGACTGATCCACATAATTAATCTAACCATTATGACCCTGACCTTTCCCACAGGTCATTGAAAAAAGCAAGTATCCAAGTGTCCTCACATAAGTAAAAGGTTGGCTGTTGTACCTGGGAAATCAATGTTTTCTCAAAATGTATGCAATTTTCACACTTCGTCAACCCCCCATGATCTTTGACCTTCGTGAGGGATTTACCAACTTAGTATGCACAGAAAGGTCTTTTCATCAGTTACATTTGTGCCAAATCTGATTTAAAAGTTTGCAAAACTTAAAATTCTACCAAAAATAGACATTTATTTCCTCAAAAGGACCTACCGGTGGCATTACTATTAAGAAGGTACACTTAGCTTACCGATTTCAGCCTAACAACTCTTGTGTATACCTACACAAGGGAAGCAACTCTTACTAAGGTGTTACCACGAACATGGGTAGTCTCCCTTACAAGCCCACGTGAGCAGTGAGGCCACACCAGTCTTGCGCTTAGTTTCCTCGTGAATGGATGTTCTAACCGGTTTCGGCCTTCTTTTCTTCGGATTTCGCAGCCAACGGCCATACCTTGTTGAATTTGCCGGTTCTCAGCTGATTACCGAAGTTGAACAGCATCGAGCTCGTTTACTACCTGGATGGGTAAACGCCTGGGAACACCAAGTGATGTGGGCGCTGACAGAGAAAAAGTGCCGCAGGTCAGATAGGGACCGGTTGACGACACGCGGGAGAACCCGTGCATTTTTTTCCACACCCGTGAGTTCGTTCCAAGTGGCACAGTTCATTAGGGGGGGTGGGGGGGGCCACATGTAGTATGTCGGTTTCATTCTGCACCTTTCTATTTGCAGTGTGCAAGTTCGAACCTGTCGGAGGTGTGCGGGCTTCCAATGGCCCAGCGCCACACATGGGCTTGGCGGGCCCTGTCGTGTCTGACACGACTCTCCCCACCCGCTTAGACAAAGGAAAGCGTGGTTGGCGGAGCCTGGTGACGTCCCGTATCCCCACCCCCCCACCCCCGCCCCCCACTAGAAGAAGCCACAAGGGTGCTGGGTCCTCTCCCAGTTCAATACGGGGACGCGACAGGATGGTGGATGTCGATAGACGTCCTTGGATCATCACCGGCCTTCGTCTGAGCCTCGTCCCTCTGGTTGCTCCTCCCCTGGGATGGCGGCAGTGTCTTGGTGCCCTGTCTTCCGCCTCCCCGGGCCACGGACAGCCACACCGTGTCCAGGCCTTGGCAGGCCCTGCTGTATCTTCCTCAACTCTTCCCACCAACTTAGACACAGGAAAGAGTGGTTGGTGGAGCCTGGTGGCATCCCCCCCCCCCCCCCCCCCCCCCCCCCCCCCCCCCGCTTGAGAAGCCGCTGTGGTGTGGATTACTCTCTCAGCTCATGACGGAGACGTATCTGGATGACGGTTCATTCAACTTCTGGGGCGCAGTGCATGTCCACCAGTCAGGCCTCCACTTTGCCAGCCCGCTGCC
This sequence comes from Semisulcospira habei, assembly GCA_036245525.1. NCBI lineage: Eukaryota > Metazoa > Mollusca > Gastropoda > Semisulcospiridae > Semisulcospira > Semisulcospira habei. The sequence continues at coordinate 120,765,742 of BTPG01000002.1, read as the reverse complement.
CGTTCACGACTGACCAACATGGGCCCCAGTCGCCGTCTCCCCTCGCTCGCTGTGGCCACCATGACCCTCACTACGGCATCGCCTCTCCTCACCAGACAGTTTTGCGTGCGGTGATGCGTCCCACCCGTTCAGCGGCCGCCTCTTCCGCAGGACCAGCTGGACCCTCCTCGCCACAGCCCATGGGCCGCTGCGCGTCCCCTATGAAGCGGGACTTCTTATTGCCAGGCGCCCGCCGCTGAAGCAGACTCGCCCCAACCAGGCACGTGGTTATGGTCGACTCTGAGACGGCCCTTCGGGAGAGAGCTTACACAGATCCATGTCCATGTTGTGGACAGCTAGGCATGAGAGACAGAACACAGAGTTGTTTGTGCCGAAATATCGTTCCTGCCGCATCTCAGGGGCAGGAAGAGGAGTTCCCGTCCTCGTAGGCAGGGCCGCGATCTGCGCAGGTAAACTTGCAAGGCCCGTACCAGATCCTGTCGGCGGGGCTCCCAAGACCAATCCAACCCCTTGAGCGGCCGGTAATGATCTGCGCTCCGACCGAGGGAAGGCTATTCTTGGCCAGACAGGATAGGCTTGTCAGGAGCTGTACCGAACCATCAGCTCTAAATGTTGGCAGGCTGGGTCCACCGAGAGTGCATGCAGCTTGCTGACTCTGGCCGCTGAAGCAACACCATCATGGCTAAGGGCAACGGCTCAAACCGGCCTAAATTTAGCCACGTGAAGACCCAGCAAAGTCCCAGCGTGGGACCAGTGAGCGCTGGACTGGGCGCTGTAGCTCAAAGTGGGTCACTCCACGCCCCTGGGTCCGATCGGCCCAAAATGGAGGTAGTATCTGCGATCATCAAGAGATACCCCCGGTTGGTAATAGGGGCCAAGCTCTGCTCCCCAAAAAAACACAGGAAGAATTCGGCCAATTAATGGGGTGCCATCAGAGCCGTGGGGGCAAGACACCTGGGCTGACACCAGGACAGCAGGGTGGATGCTCTGCGGACAGTAGCGAACGTCTCCACTGCCGCATGCGAGAAACCTCTAGCGGCGAGGGCCGCCCCCACAACTGCCCGGCATGTAAGCGAAGCTTCTCCTGACACGGATGAAAGAGGTTCTGCCGGGGGCTGCGTCAGCATTGTGCACAGTGAGGGTAACTGCAGGGGAGAGTCGGTCGTCCAGCTCTGGCACCAGCAGAAAGGAGCCACGAGAAAGCGGGCCGTGGTGGCGCCCCTGAGTTTCAGCAGGACCTTGGCAACGAGTACCGCCCGGGGAGTACGCATAAGCCACCAGACCTTCCCACGAGATGGACTGTGCGTCCACTGCACAGGCACAGGGGTCCAGGATCGGCGAGATGAACAGGGGAAGTGGTGTGTTCCGCTGCGTCGCGAAAAGGTCGACCATCGGAGTTTCCCAGCATGCACCAATCATCCAGAAAAGTTGTCGGAGAGAACCAAAATCCTGTGGTGGCAGAGGCGCGACTCCCAATGACTCAGCGCCAGCCAGACGGCCTTCATCCCTAGCCAGTCGCTGTGTCTGTCCCGGAAGCCAGAGGCCACCGGCTTGATACCATGTCGAAAGCCAGGAGGAGGTGCGCACCCCCGCTGGCTCGGCTCGCGTCCATGCAAAGCAAGAGCCGAGGCGGGGGGGGGGGGGGGGGGGGGGGGGAGGAGAGGGGTACTCCCGACGCAAGCCAAGCCGGGCCAATCCACCTCCGGAGGTGAGTCCGTACCAAGGGGTATACTGGCACTGGATCGGCCACGAGCAGAGTCTGCAGAGGGGCAGGAGGTCGGCCGCTGCACTGATGAGGCCCAGCAGTTGCAACCAGGTCCTGGCCGGGCACGCCATCGTGAGGGACACTTGGCGAGAAACCGCCAGGAGCTTCTGCAAATTCCATCCCCAGGTGTACGAAGGTACGGGAAGGGGAGAGGTCCAATGTCCTGAGATGGACCACGAACCCCAGCCATTGTAGCAGGGCCAGTATGGTGTCCCTGTCTGTCTCCAGGGAAAGAGCGTCCTGGTTCCGGAGCAGCAGGTCGTCCAGGGAATTGGAGGTAGGGCTGGACAACCACCACATCCATGATCCGCGTGAAGACCCAGGGGCTGAGGTTGAGGCCGAAGAGAAGGGCTCAGAGCTGGTATACCACCCCGAAAGGCGAAGCGAAGGAAGCGCCGAGACAATGGGTGAACGGGGACGGTGCGATAAGCATCGGAGAGGTCGAGACTAACAGCAAAGATCATGGGGTGTACCGAAGACCTCACCGCCCACGCAGTCTCCATGCGAAACAAGGGGGCCGAAATGAACCTGTTTAGGGCCAACAAGTTGATGACTGGGTGCCAACACACCCCCCCCCCCCCCCCCCCCCCCCCCCCCCCCCCGGCTTGTGGACCAAGAAGAGGAGGTCGTAGAAGGCCGGCGAGGCGTGATGATGAGAGACCACCTCCTTTTGGAGAAGGGAAGAGACCTCCTCCCGAAGAGCTTCTGCCTTGCAAGGGTCGGATGGCCGGAGGGGGGGGAGGGGAGGGGGATTTGGTAAAAGGAAAACTGTAACCTGTCCGAGACAGTGGAGAGCGCCCACGAGTCATCTGGTAGCAGTGACCGCCACTCGCCGCTGCGCAGAGTGAGCCGGCCGCCAACCCAGGGGCTCCGAAGGGGTCGGCGGGGGCGGAGGCAGATGGGAGTCACTGGGCTCTCACACGCCCAAGCGGCCTAGCGCCACGAGGCCAGGAGGGGGTGGAGGTCAGAACAGTGCGCAAACGGCTGGGGAAGACTGGTCCACCTGGCCAGTGGGAGCCTCTGGAGGAAGGTCGAGGGGCGGGTCTAAAGCTCTGCAGGGGTCGACCCATGGCAGGAAAGTGGGTGGTGTCCGCAGTAGGGGCGCTAGGGGTGCCCGTTTTCGGTCAAGGGACAGCTACGACAAGCCTTCTTCGGCCCTTCCTGGCAGGCGGTGAAGGAGTCGGCCTTCAGACATTTTCTATAGCACTGGCAGTCCGTTTTCAGGTTTACAGCATTAAAACAGGATGTCACAATTATTATAAACTTCACTAGGTGATGCTGTACATTTGAGCACAGCTGCTGTGAGGGTAGCTCTTGTGCATAATCTCCAGCGAGATGTAAATGAAAAGAAAATGCATTTTTCTTTAAAAGGTATTTTTTCGAAAAATACTTACCGATGACATGACAAATGGGAGTGTCTACTATGTGCTCAAATTCTAGCCTACGAACCCGTTGTGTGCAAACACAACCCGGGAGGCACTCGGGGAACCCTCCAGAGGGGCCAAGAGTTGTCTCCCGGACCTGCCTATCCGGTTCCGAGTCACCTGACTCGCCAGTCAGATACTAGGCTCACCAGCGGCAAGCGGGGCAGGTGGGAGGGTCCTCCGTGTCATGTCATCGGTAAGTATTTTTCGAAAAAATACCTTTTAAAGAAAAATGCATTTATTTCATCAAAAACATTACCGATGACATGACAAATGGGAGAATCACGAATAGGAGGAGGGTGCCGCACCGGTACTACCGGCGACCAAGACCGTCCTCCCATTGCTAATTCCCAGGTAGCTAGCTAGGTGCGTACCTACGGCGCCTGCTGCACCGGGAGGGAGTGCTGTGCCACCGTGAGGTCCCCCAACAAGGCGAGGTTGTCTCGCTGTCCCGCCAGATCCCGAAGGTAGAAACGAGCGAAGGTAGATTCTGCTCGCCAGCCCACCGCGGCCACGATGTCCTTGACAGCGCAGTTCCGATCGAATGCGACGCTCGTGGCCATGGCGCGTACTTCGTGTGCGCGGATCTTCAGTCTCTGCGCTACGCGTGGGGAGAGATCCATGTATGCCGATCGTATTACCCAGCGCAGCCAGGAGGAGATCGTCTGGGCTGTGATATCAGTCTTGCCCTGGCGTATGGGCAGGAAGAGGCGGGAGCGCCCTCTACGGGTAACTTTGGTACGGCGCAGGTAAATGCGTAGGGCACGCACGGGATCCTGTTGCAGAGTCTCCGGAGAGCAGTCAGGCCCTCCCAGGGGCCGCAAGGTGATGATCTGTGGGGCAGTTAGGGGCGACCTTGTTTTGGCAATAAAGTTGGGGTCCGTTAAGAGCTGCACGGAGCGATCTGCCCTGAACTGGAGGCAGTCTGGGCAGGTAGAAAGAGCGTGTAGCTCGCTAACTCTGGACGCGGTGGCCAAGGCTAGAAGGAAGCAGGTCTTGCGTGTCACATTCGCCAGAGGGGCGAGAGCGAGTGGCTCGAAGCGGGATGAATTCAGCCACGTCAGGACCCAAGGTAGGTCCCAGCGAGGAACGAGAGAACGCTGAGTCGGACGTTGGAGGCTGAAGCTGGACATGAGGTCGGAGAGGTCCTTACAGGCGCCGGGGTCTGGAAGGCCGAGATGGCGGTAAGTGTCGGCGACCATGGATAAGTATCCCCTGATGGTGATGGGCGCCAAACCTTGGACCTCGAAGAGCCAGAGGAGAAAGTCCGCGAGCTGGGGGTTAGTCAGTCCGGTGAGTAGGAGGCGACGGGCGTTGCACCAGGAACACAACACGCGCCACTTCCCTTCATAAACACGCCGGGTGGACGGCTTGCGGGCTGCAGCGATTGCCTCCACTGCTGCACAAGAGAAGCCTCGAGCGGTGAGGGCGCGCTGCACAACCTCCAGGCGTGAAGAGACAGGCGTTCTGGACAAGGGTGGAAGAGAGCCTGCCTGGGCTGCTTGAGCATGGAACGGGGCGTGGGAAGGCGCAGGGGAGGAGAGGTGGCGAGGTTGAGTAGGTCGGTGGTCCAGGACCGGGCCCAAGCCAGCGGGGCGACCAGAAGCAGGACTGCGTTGCACTCTCGAAGTTTGTGGAGGACCTTGGGAATGAGGACTGTCGGAGGGTACGCGTAAGCGATGAGGCCGTCCCAAGGAATCGAGAGGGCATCGACTGCCCAGGCCAGCGGGTCTGGAATCGGGGAGACGAACAGGGGAAGCTGGTGGTTCCACCTCGTAGCAAAGAGGTCGATTAAGGGAGTCTCCCAACGGGCGCAGATCATCTTGAAGATATCCGGGCGCAACGTCCATTCTGTGTGGAGCAACTGGCCGCGGCGAGAGAGAGAGTCCGCCAACACATTCAAGTGGCCAGGAATGTGTCGTGCGAGGAGTGTAATGTCGCGTTCCTCGGCCCAACGCATCAAACGGAAGAGGAGCATACAGAGGTCGGGAGAGCGGGTGCCCCCCTGCCTCTGGATGTAGGCCACCACCGTCGAGTTGTCGGAGAGGACGAGAAGCCGCTGGTTCCTGAGCTGGCTCTCCCAAACGAAGAGGGCTTGCCAGACTGCTTGCAGCTCTAACCAATTGCTGTGCTTGTCCGCAAACTCCGGGGGCCAGAGGCCAGAAGCCGAGGCGAATTGAGGAAGCAGGTGGGCTCCCCACCCCGAGAGGCTCGCGTCGACACACAGGGAGAGGTGCGGGGGGGGGGGGGGGGGGGGGGGGAGGACAAAGGGACTCCCGAAGCCAACCAAGCCGTGTCGGTCCAGCGTAGAAGATGAGGGCGAACCAGGGGGGATACCGGGACCAGGGTGGTAAGGTCGCCAGAAGAGGGTCTCCAGAGAAGCAGGAGGTGCAGCTGAAGGGGGCGGGCGTAGAGGCGACCCAGGGGGAGAAGGTCCGCCGCTGCGTTGATCAGTCCGAGGAGTTGAAGCCAAACTCGGGCGGGAGCTGCTTCCTGCTGAGCTAGCTGGTTGGCGAAGGCGGACAACTTCCGAATCCGGGGATCCGGGAGGCGAACAACGTTGAGATCGGTGGCAAAATCCATCCCGAGATGAATGAAGCGGCGCGAGGGCGTGAGATCTGACTTCCCGACGTTGAGGAGGAACCCCAGTCGCGACAGCAGACGCATCAGTGTATCCCTGTCCGCTTCCAAGACGGACTCGACGTGGTTCCTCAGGAAGAGATCGTCGAGGTAGTTGGACATAGGGCTGAGAGACGACTGCCGTGCCTTGGCCATTACTGCATCCATCAAGCGGGTGAAGACCCAGGGGCTGAGGTTGAGGCCGAAGGGTAGGGCTCGAAACTGGTAAACGGTTCCATCGAAGGCGAAGCGCAGATACCTCTGGGCGGCCGGATGTATGGGTACGTGTAGGTAAGCGTCGGAGAGATCTAGGCTGACGGCGTAATCCATGGGTCGCACCGAGGTACGCAGGGCTCGGGCCGTCTCCATGTGGAAGGAAGGAGCCATGATGAAGCGATTTAGGGCTGAGAGGTCGATCACTGGGCGCCACTTGCCGCCGGGCTTGGGGACGACGAAAAGTCTGCTGTAAAATCCCAGCGAGTCTGTGCGGCGCACAACCTCTGTGGCGTCCTTCCTCAAGAGAGAGTCGACTTCCCCCCGTAGGGCGCACTCCTTGAGCGGTTCTGCGGGGATCTCGGTCCACAGCGGAGTAGCGCGCAGAGGAGGAGGGGAACAAAAGGAGATCCGTAGGCCGCAGGAAACAGTGTCTAAAATCCACGGGTCGTCTGGAATCAGTAATCGCCACTCGTCGCTGAAGAGGGCGAGCCTGCCGCCGACTGGAGGACCCGAGACGGCCGGCGGAGGCGGAGGAGGGGCGGAGTCACTGAGCCCGCCCGCGCCCAGGGCGACGGGCGGGACGGGGCCAAGCGGGGGCGGGGGCGTTAGCTTGGCCGGGGCGACCGAAGGCGGGGCGACGGCGACGCAGGGACTGCAGCTGGGCTGTCGAAGTCGGGGCGACAGGTCTGGTGGTCCGCAGGGAGCGACCCACGGCCTTGCGGGCTGACTGAAAGCGCCGAGGAACAGACTTGGGAGGCCACCTGTCCGAATTGGAATCCTTGACGGCTTGCCAGGTGTCACCAAAGAGAAGGGGTCCCCCGAGGGGGGCACGACGCAGCTGAGTCTTCAGGTCGGCAGGCATCCCCCGGCAGGCCTGCAGGACAGCGTCGCGGCGGAGTAAGTCACAATTGGAGGCTGCAGCCATAGCGTTGACCGAAGAGTGATACGCGGCGCGGTTGGCCGCTTCAGCGAGGACGAGAAGATCGCCAAGCAGGGGGGTCAGTGAAGGGTGCCACGAATCTTCCACGCGCCGGAGGAAGGCTTGCGTAAGGAGCTCCATGAAGCCGGCGCAGGCCAAGGAATTCCTGACGAGCGAAGCCGTCTTGTCCAAACCAGCGGGGAGCGCGCGCCTAAGGGCAGAGGCCCCACCCGCCTGCACCACGGCGGCTGGGTCCACCGGAGGGAGAGGGCAGAGGAAGGCCTGGGAATGGCCGGCGTACCACTGCTGGCGGAAGTAAATGTCGAGGTCTGGAGGCCACCTGTGGTCCGAGAAAAAATTACTGTCCCGCGAGTCAGACAACAGGTGGGCCGAAAAAAACATCCCTAAGCTCACGAAAGCCAGGGGGCTGAGGGAGAGTCTTGAACTTCTTCACCTGTCTACCCGCGTCGACGAAGGCAGAAGGCTTCCTCTTCAGGGGGGGGGGGGAAGGAGGGCAGTCCTCTGCCGGAAGCGTGGCGGAGATGAGGCGGGCGACCTCGTCGAGAGCCAGAAGAGCCTCTGTGCGGGAGGAGGCCGGTAACCCGTGGGCTGTCGACGTATCCGAAGGAGAGAGCGGAGAAGGGGAGCGGCTGAGACCTCCTAGGAGAACCGAGATCGAATCATCAGGGAGAAGACTCAATGAATCGTCGTCCACTACGCAGGGAGCCGTCGAAGAGGGACGGCGACCGTGACTCCGAGAGCGAGCCGCTCGACGAGGACGAGGGGAGCTATAAGGCGCCGAAGCACGCGGGGGAGAACGACGTCCGCGATGGCGACGCGACGAACTAGCGGAGCGGGAACGGCGGCGGCGACAAGACGAGCGACTGCCAGCTGGAGACCGCGATCCACAGGAACGAGGAGGAAGGAAAGAGGCTGGGCGAGGGGAAGGGGAACGGAAGGGACGAGGCAGACGGCGGGGAACGTGGGACGAACGCCGCGAAGAGGTAGAGCGCGAAGGCCCATGGTCCAGATGACGAGGAGAATCACGAACTTTACAACGCTCACGCGAAGGAGCGCGAGAGTGGTGGTCAGACTTCGATCGCAAGGAGGAACTGGACACAGGTAGTGGTGTGGTGAGTGTGCGAGAATGTCTCCGCGAGCCGGACTCTGTGGCGAGGCGGGTTCGCAGCGGCCGAGGAGGATCCAAGGCCTTCCTAGGAGACGAGTGGGGACCGGTTGACCATGGACGGCGCGAGGCACGTCTCTCCGAACTGACCTCTGTCTCGAGATGGGTTCTCTGCCTGTCGTAAGGCTTGGTCCAAGCGCGTTCCCTCCTGGGAACCAGCGCCTCGAACTCCCGACTCCGCACACTACCTTGCTGTGTCCGCTGTGGAGATCTTTCCAGACTGGGGCCATCGGGGGCAAGAGCGTTCGGGGCGCCGGAGATGACAGCCGGCACTTCCGCAGGTCTTGCAACAGGCACAGGTGTCGGGCGTTCACGTCGGTAGAAGCTCCAAAGTTGGGACCAGCGGAGCTCCGGCCAGACGGCGCAAACGTCACATGAACGCTCAGATGTACAGCCGACACACAGCAGGCAGACCTTGTGCGAATCCGAGGGCCACTGGAAACCTCCACACTGAGTGCAGGTCATCAGGAGGGCACTGCAACACACCAAAAAAAAAACTTGCCGGTACGTGGTCGAGACCAACAGGGCTCGTCCTACCAAGGGGAACCGTACCGAACGATAAGAACAACAGGGTTGTGCCCCCAGGCTATACTGTTGTAGCGCTCGAAGCTAAGCTTGCGTCTTCATAACAAAGCCTACCCCAGCCAGGCTGGAGAGTAAATGTGCGCCAAACGACAATAGGGACGAAAGGGCCGTGCCCTCAGGCTATACTGCTGTAGCGCTCTAAGCTAAGAGTGCGCTCTCGTAACAAGCATACCCCAGCCAGGCTGGAGATGAACGTGAGCCAAGCGCCGCAGCTGTTTTAAACAATGCTCCCCGAAGGCTACCAGGGGAAGCCAGTAACTTTCACCCAAAAAGGGGAAGGGCGAGGGCACCAGGGCCCCGCCGAGCTAAGAGTCCCCGCTCAACAAAACCCATACAACACGAAAACAAGGTAGAGTCCAAAGGCACAGGCCGGTACCCCGCCCGGGGACCGGCTCCGGGCACAACTAACTATCCTACCTCTCTGCCGAAGCGGTAGCGGGAGAAGAGACGTCCATGTCGCCACCGGCGAACGGGCGGGAACCAGCAGGTCCGCCAAGCGAAGCCAACCAAGGAGGACGCCAAGCGAAGAAGCGCAAGCGAAGCTGCAGCGAAGCAAGCAAGAAGCGAAGCAGAAGCGAAGCAAGAGGCGAAGCAAAAAGTCACGGCGAACTCGAGCACCAAGACCGACCGGTCGAAGGGAGTGCGAGAGGCTAGAACACGTCCGAAGGTCGTGAGCCTACGTAGCTGACTGGCGAGTCAGGTGACTCGGAACCGGATAGGCAGGTCCGGGAGACAACTCTTGGCCCCTCTGGAGGGTTCCCCGAGTGCCTCCCGGGTTGTGTTTGCACACAACGGGTTCGTAGGCTAGAATTTGAGCACGTAGTAGACACTCCCATTTGTCATGTCATCGGTAATGTTTTTGATGAAATAAAGGGGAGACTGCCAGTGCTTAGATTTAAATTTCCATGCACTGAGTGGCTGGAACGGTGGGATATGTGATACGCCCCCCTTCGGGGGGGCTTCCATATGCGTTGCTTTCGGTCACTTTTTTGGTGGCCCCTCTCTTTCCTGTCTTTTTTTTTTTGTGTGCTTTGGCCACAGTGGATCTATGATCACTGGTCGATCATGCACACTTCTCTCCCCTGACAGTGCTATTATCTACTTTACTTTGTAACCCTCCAGCGAGATGGCTTGGTGCAGTGCCGCAACCTTTGGCAAAGAGTCCTGGAACATCGTTTATGTTGTCTAGAAGGCTCTTTCGAGATGTCCAGGTATCTGAAGGGAGCTCTTCACACATCTTTCAATTTGGTTTCATGACATCAGTTTTAGCCGTTTGGACAATGGTCCAAAATTCCCTTGCCTGTTTGGATTTTTTGGAGCTGGTGACCCACACGGTGGTGCAGCGGGCGGAGGGGTACTGGGGGTGTCCGGAAGCCCCAGATCCCTTGCGCGACCTACACGCTCTGGCGGTGACGGCTAATCGGGCGGTTTACCTCGCCTTGACTAACTCTGGCGGCGGCAGCCGACTGTGACTTGATGCTGCGGGATGGCACCCTGTTGGGGTTATTTAGAGGAAAATGTTTCTCAAGCTCACTTTTAGCATCCACGAAGACTGTGAATGTGTGTACCCTTGCGCCAACGGCTATATCTCTGGCGTGTTCCTAAGGATTTTATGGGAACATGGCTTAAACATCTCAGGACATACTAAAGTATACTTTGAAACCCATCTTATTGAGTACTGGCAGCAGGGGGGTGGGGGGGGGGGGGCACTGTATGGACTGGCTTATGGAGTACGAGGCCTGTGCATCAAAAACACCAACTCACAGAGAGAGAGAAGGGGGGGGGGGGGGGGGGGGGAAGGGGGGAAGAACAGGTGCAGACAGTAACAAAGCTCCAAATATCTCCAAGAGGCAGAGATCCTGTGAGTTCCCGCCAGAGTGCGGAGGCTCATAAGAATCTGTCTCTTTCTGGTTTGAATTTATACCTGTATGTTGCTATGTTTATGTAGCTTACCGCCCGGGAAAAAACAAAGGCAAATAGTCGAATAGCTGCAAGAGATATATATGCTCATTAGCATCAGACAGGCGCGGAGCGAAAACGAATCTGTTCGCATCCTGCTGCCTAGTGTTACGTCTATGTCATTATGTTTATGTAGCCAGAATGCATTGGATTTTTATCATCCACCGGCCACACTCGTGACGGCCGTCAGCAAGTCTCATGAGGCGACTGCTCCTCTGTGGCACAGAGAATAGCGTGATAGGAAAGCCCAGGCTAGGTTCACGGCAGTGCAAACTCGAGTTTGGAGACTAACTGAGTAAGCATGGGAAGGTCTTACCAATAGCTATCTTTGCATCAAGTTCAGGATTGAAGTTGTGAATTATGTCATCCAGATACGTAGCACAAAGCCACATATTCAAATGCAGAACATGTCCAACAGGTGAATGAGATTCCAGACCAACTTACATTTCTGTCTCAGACTTGTAGATGACGCTGACAAAATTGTTGGGCTCCATGTTCATCTCCAGCTGTGCGTTCTCCAGGCTCCTCTCAAATGTTTCCACACTGCCAATGTTGAACCACAGTACACTCTGCACACAAGGCACAGAAACAAGTTTCAATCAATGACTAAAAAACAACAAAAACAATTACCTGTGCCCCTGGCATTCATATCTGATGTTCAATTTAGTAATATTACTTGCACACAACTGTATAATATTATGATGATACCACTTGGCAGAAAATATGCATATATCTACTTTTCAACTGAACGGTATGGTCAGTAGCAACTAGCAGTCAAGGGTTAATCCTGCAAAATATGAAAAAAAAAAGAACCAAACAAAGAAAGAAACACACTTAAAAAAAACAGTTACAACACAAATTGTGTTGGAACTGTCTTTTCTAAGTGCGCTTCTTTTTTTGTTGGGTTCTTCTCTGCATGTTACATGTTCGGCAGTCACCTTTTTGGTCTGGATTTTGCAATGTATGAAGCTATAAAAATTAAAACAGTTTCAAATCAAGAACACAGAGGTACAAATCAAATGACTAGACAACTGACAAAGGTACTTACAGGGCCATCAACCTGTGTTCCAGGCACCAGTTTGACTCGAACCCACTTCTTGTTCACAACCTCTAGTCTTTCCACCTAGAATCAATAGACTTCATAACAGATAAAGTATCAGCAACATCAACAGCAAATGTCTGCAGGAGTGACAGTGCGAAAGATTTAAATCAATGAAAATGATCCATTGCCAGTAACTGAGCAAGAGATAAATTTTTATGAGCCACTGCAAACGCAGGGGCTCACGAGAATTTGTTTCTTGCAGACGGAAGAAACTGGCTGAAAGGCTGTTCTTTCTTAACCAAAAGCTTAAACTCAGCTTTCTGCAATTTAAAACAATGCTGTATCAGCCTCCAGGACTGTGACTGTCACACTCATGTGTTTGTAACAATCATAAACCACCTTCGCTCTTTCCCATCTGTAAATACAAAAATGTATCAAGTTGGTACATACTGACAACACACGCACGTACACAGTATGCAAAAACATCAAAAAACAAGAAAGGCAAACCCCTTATGGCTCACGTGTATGACCGATCTACATGTGTGACCTTTCTGCAACAGCAAAATCCATGTTTTCTTAAAATTTAATCAGTTTTGACACATCTGTCAAACCCCCATGACCTTTGCAATGAGTCAACTAAATTAGGTCTTACCATCAGGTATCTCTGTAGTAAGTTTCAGTTTGAAATTGTGAATAATATTTGAGGAAAAAAAAACATCTTTTGTCAAAATATGGCTATTTTTGTCTACCATATTGAAAATATGAATTTTTCTCTAAAATGTATTTTTTCGAAAAATACATACCGATGACATTACTACTAGGTGCTACTAGGCATTACTACTACTGCCTAGCTTACCTAATTTCAGCCTAAGAACCTGTTGTATTCCTACACAACCAGGGAGGCAACTCAAGGGACTGTAACCAGGAACCCTAAGTAGCCACCCGTCCCTGCCCATCCGGTCACGTGTCACGCCAGTCAGAAACATTTAGCTTACTGGTGGCAAGCGGGGCAGGTGGGAGGCTCCTCCGAAGTAATGTCATCGGTAAATATTTTTCGAAAAAATACATTTTAGAGAAAAATTCATTTCTTTTCTCAAAATACATTCCCGATGACATTATTACTAGGAAGAATAGCGAAGAGGAGGAGGGTGCCGCCCATAAAATTACCCCCTGTGTAAGGGCTTAGCCAGACCTGCCCTCCCTGGCGCAAACTCCCAACAATTTCAGCTAAGCAATGCCAAAGGCGCCTCCGGCGCCGGGAGGGAGTGTTGCGCCGACGCGATGTCACCAGGGCACAGTTGCGGCCGAAGGCGACGCTCTTGGCCATGGCTCTAACCTCGTGTGTGCGGATCCTTAGCCTCTTAGCTCCCTCTGGGGAGAGGTCCTGGTAGGCGGAGCGGATGACCCGGCATAGCCCGGAAGGATATCGCCTGGGCCGAAATCAGTTCTGCCTGGGGACAATGGCAGAAAGAGGTGTGACCGTCCCCTCTGGACAGGCTTGGATCGGCTTAGATAGACGCGCAGGGCGCGCACCAGACCTTGCTGCCTGGTCTCCCGGGGAAAGTTCAATCCCTTCAGCAGCCGAATGGTGAACACCTGGGGCACGGTCAAAGGAGACCTAGTCTTGGCGAGGAAGGACGGGTCGGTGAGGAGATGCAGGGAGCCATCCATCCTGAACTGCAGGCAGGCAGGGCGTGCGGAGAGCGCATGCAGCTCGCTTACTCGGGCAGCCGTGGTGAGGGCCTGCAGCAGGAAGCAGGTCCGCATTCAGCCATGTAAGCACCCAGGGTAGGTCCCAGCGAGGGATCAGCAAGCTGGAGGCCAAAGAGGGCCATAAGGTCTGCGAGGTCCTTGCAAGCGCCGGGGACCGGGCGGCCGAGGTGGCGATAAGCGTAAGCAACATGGCCTGGCAACTTCCGAAGGTGATGGGTGTTAGGTCCCGCTCCCCAAAGAGCCAGATGAAGAACTCGGCGAGCCAGCTAGGCGTGAGGGGGTGGGGGGAAGCACTGGACGGCGCACCAGGGCCATAGGACTCGCCACTCTCCCTCGAAGATGCGCCTGGTCAAGGGTCTGCGGGTTGTAGCAATAGCCTCCACTGCTGCACTCGAGAAGCCTCTAGCGGCGAGGGCGGGCCGCACCGGTCCAGACAAGCAGGAGTGCCACACTGGGCACGGGAGGAACCGCCTGAGGCGGGGGTCGCTGGAGCATCGTGCATGGGGTGGGCAGTAGCAGTGGGGGGGGGCTGTGGCGCGACTCGGCAGGTCGGGAGTCCAAGAGTTGGTCCAGGAGTGCAGGGCCACCAATAACACTGCATCCCCTGCGCAGAGCAGGACCCTGGGGACTAACACTGACGGAGGATCCACTAAAGAGTTGAGGCCGACTCCAGAGCTGGAGAGCTCGCCGACTGCCCAGGCGAGGGGTTCCGGGACGGGGGAGATGAGGAGGGGGGGAGTTGTCGATTCTCCCTCGTGGCGACGCGGTCGATCCTGGGAGTCTCCCACTGGGCGCAGGTACACGAACGCTATCCTGGCGAAGAGTCCGCTCTGTGGAGGCACTGGTCACGCCGAGCGAGGAAGATAGCCGGGACGCACCAGCGGCCAGAGCCGTGTCGCGCTCGGAGAGCGAAGCCGCGATCTTCGTACCACCGGCAAGGACGAGGGGGTCCCGGTGTAGGAGACGAGTGTCCCACGTGGAGAGGGCGAAGAGGCGAGGGGTACTCATGCCCGGTCGCCTTTTCACGTCTGATATGTGTTGCCGGGGCTGTAGCCAGAGACGGGCAAGAAATGCGTACTCTTGAGACACCTGTCAGGTAGGGAAGCCAATTTCCCGGACCGCCGTCCCGGAGGCATCCCTGGTCGAAGTCGGTCAGAACTCCACGCGCAGGCGCCGAGATCGCAGAGGCAGCAGCGCCTCTCTGTCCTTGTCCAAGGCAGACTCTGACTGATTCCGCAGGAGACGTCGTCCAAGAGGTCCGCTGGCGAGCTCGAAGGGGCCCAACTGGATCCGGCGACGACAGTGTCCAAGATGTGAAGCACCGCTCCACTGGCTGTGCGGCGCCGTAAGAACACGCAAGGGGAGCAAGGGGACGAACCAATAGGGGCTGTACGGGGCCATCCAAGGGAAGCACCGCCGCCCTGAAGTCCCAGCCGTTGGCAAGCAGCACATAGGCCCTGTGAAGCACTTGTCTTGAGGCGAGAAGACGAAGACGGAGTGCCACCAGTCATCAGGCTTGGGAACTAAGGAGGCGGCCACCGATGCTGGGGGGCGGAGATCCTGAAGAGTGTCTCGACGCCTGTCCGGTGAGGCGACGGGGTGAGGAAGTTCTCAGGAAGGGCGAGAAGAACGGGGGCCCGGCGTCCTCGACGCGTTGGAGAACTGCTGTGTAGGTGACGCCGGAATCCCACGTAGGCCCTGGAGCCACAGTCGAAGGTCTCTGTCCTGTCCAGCCGCGTAGAAGGATAAGCTGCGAAGCTCAGGCGAAGCACGCCCATCCTCGCGCCGCTGGGTCCACCGCTGGTAGGGGCAGGAATGGCGGGGGAAGGGTCTGCAACCAGTCCCGGCAGAAGGAGAAGTCCAGTCCGGTAGGCCACTCGTAGCTGGGGCGAAGAGGGGGGGGGTGGGGGGGGGGGGGGAGGCCTCTGCTGCAGTCCCGCAGAACATGCGTGAAAGGAAGCCCGGAGACTTGGAGGGAAGCAGGACGTCTTGCCTGTGGGGCGGAGACCAGAGGGACGACGCCTCCATCTAGGGCGGGGGGACAGTGGACAGGACTCAGGGGGGAAGATGGGCCGCAAGCAGAAGACGCCAACCCGATGAGGGAACGGGGGAAACCGACCTAAGAGCTCAGAGGGCTGCTGGCGCTGCAGAGCTGTCCGGGGGACGCATGCTGGTAGGAGTAGATCCGCCGCCAACATCGAGGAGTGCCACGACGGAGCCGTCCGGTAGCGGCTGGGGCCCTCATCGCCGTCCGAGGGGGGGGGGGGGGGAGGGGAAACCAGGGAGCGGGAAGTGACGGAGGGATCGGGCCTGTCAGACCCGGTAGGGTGGGGTAGTCGCGCGCCTCAGCGCCACCAAACGAAGAGCAGTCCCGTCAGAAGGGGAACCAGGGGGCCAGCTGGGGTACGAGGGTCGATCGAACACTGCAGTGCAGGGCAAGCAAAGACGGTGCGGGCCAGCCTCTAACGCCAACAGACTTGGAGATACCAGGCGGGCAGCCACCCAAGGGCTCACCGAGCCCGACGTAGCTGAACAACGGAGCACGGCCGAGACCCAGGCATCCCCCGTGTCCTGGTTGTTGGCCGAGGAGAGCGGAGCTAGCCGAGACGGGGCACAGGGTGACGTAAGTCGCTGTGGGTGGGCTGTTCCCGTCAGACTCGTCAGGGGCCAGAGGGTCAGTCGCTGCAGAGCGGGTCGAGCGAGGCGTCTGCCAGCCAGCCATCTGCCTGGAGTGGGAGCGCCAGGTCATCTTAGCTTCATCCGGTGTAGTGGTGGTGCCCTAGAACGAAGGATGGCGTAAGGTGCGTCCGGCGGATGGTCAGTCACCGTAGCGTGGGGTCGTTGTCGGCCAGTCTCCTTGAGAGAGCGGGGATGCCAGTCACTCCTATCGTCGTCCCGCTCCGAGGGAGTGCCATCATTCGTGGTATGGGGCAACGAAGTCACCATGGCCGGTCTCACCAAGGGGAGCGGGCGGGCCTTCCCGAAGGGTGCATCGGGGCCTGAAGTGACAGTTAATGCCAAGCAGGTCGAGCAAGGGCGTTGCTGGGTGGTCTCCTTCAAGGCGCGGGCGGGGAAAGTCTGAGCAGCCAGGCACTCCTATCGGGGTCTGGTTTAGAAGGTTCTGCAGGTGTGCCCGTAGTCGTGATATGGAGCGCACGGGGAGCTCCTGGCGTTGCACGGCTTGTGAGGCGTGCCAGCAGTCATAGGACGATGCGACGAGGGACGCTGCAGGCCAGCCACGATGAGGAGCGAGTGGACCTGCCTGTGAGCGATCCGTCAGGACCGCCAGCGGTCATAGGACGAGGTGACTAGGGCCATTGCAGGCCGGCCTCGATGAGGCGGACGCTCTGCCTGCTAGACTCCCCATAGGAGTGAACGGGCCTGTCTGTGTGAGAAGCGTCAGGACTGCCAGCGGTCATAGGACGAAGCGACGAAGGTCTCTGTGGGCCTGCCTCAGAGCGGTGGGCGCTCTGCCGGCTAGACTCCCCATAGGAGTGAGCGGGCCTGTCTGTGTGCTATACGTTAGAACTGCCAGCGGTCATAGGACGAGGAGACGAAGGTCTCTGCAGGCCGGCCTCGATGAGGCGGGCACTGTGCCGGCTAGACGCCCTGTAGGAGTGAGCGGGCTTGTCTGTGGCGATACGTAGGACTGCCAGCGGTCAAGGCCGAGTCGACAAGGTCTCTGCAGGCTGGCCTCACTGAGGCAGGCGCTCTGCTGGCTAGACTCCCCGTAGGAGTGAGCGGGCTTGTCTGTGGCGATACGTCAGGACTGCCAGCAGTCATAGGACGAAATAGGCGAGTAAGAAATAGATTCTTACAATGGTGTTTAGATGATACTGAGAATCTCACTCTCGTGGTCTTAAAACCTTATCCTACTCACTTCGGTGCGGTCGGATAGACTCCTACGGGGAGTAGGAGTGAGCAGGCTTGTCTGTGGCGATACGTCAGGACTGCCAGCAGTCGTAGGACGAGGCGACGAAAGTCTCTGCAGGCCGGCCTCGATGAGGCGGGCGCTCTGCCAGCTAGACTCCCCGTAGGAGTGAGCGCGCGGGTCAGGTCTGAGGGACACAGTGGTAGTCGCAGTCTTGGGACCCGAGGTGTAATCACAGGCCTGATGTGTCGTCATCTCCATCAAGGGCGGAGCGGGCACCATGGTTGACAGGCAGTCGCGTTTAAGCGTCGGGCGCTCGCGCCGGTAGCAACTAAAGAGCTGCGACCAAGTTCCTCTGGCCCGGCGGTGCAGACATGGAACAGGGGAGGCAGACCAGCCGGGCATCGCTCGGGCATCGGAAGTCACTGCACTGCAGACAGGTGCGAACATGGTAGCTGCAACACATATCAGACGTGAAAAGGCGACCGGGCATGGGCCCCCCGAGGCCCTGCCAAACGAGTTCGAGCGTTCGACGCGAGTGGTCATACTAGCAACATGAAAGTACCCCTGGTCAAAGCGAAGCGGTCATCTGGGGCAAGGGCCGGGCGAGGGCATGGACCGAGGTCTTACCTTGCCATGGCTGCGGGGACGGGGTGGGAAGGAAACCTGCCACACGACCTTCAGAACGCGCCGGGCGGGAAGGTAAAGTCCCAGAAGGCACACAGTAAATCCAAGGAACCACTCCCGCAACCACGTAATCCAAGGCACACGGGGCACCACAAGTAATCCAAGGAACCCACATAATCCAAAAGGACACATGACTCCAAAGGAACACACGTAATCCAAAAGCGACCGACCCTATAAGAACCGGTCGCAACGTACACAGCCAAAGGTCCTGTAGGCTAGAACGTAACTGTTTACAGTAAGCTAAGCAAATAGACTGGTGTGACACCACGTGACACGTGACCAGATGGGCAGGGACTGGAGGCTACTCAGGGTCCCTGGTTACAGTCCCTTGAGTTGCCTCCCTGGTTGTGTAGGAACACAACAGGTTTTTAGGCTGAAATTAGGTAAGCTAGGCATACTTCCTAGTAGTAATGTCATCGGGAATGTATTTTGAGAAAACAAACAGTAGACTTTGAGATGGGGCTGGTCGGAGCACGTTCCATAGCATGCGAATGACGAACATAGGCAGGCACACATGTATCAGACTCTGACAATGAAGTAACATGATAAAAAATAACGTCATGCCTAGCTATGCTAACTGCGCTGTTGAACATAGATTTGGCGGAAAACACTGTGTGTGTGTGTGTGTGTGTGTGTGTGTGTGTGTGTGTGTGTGTGTGTGTGTGTGTGTGTGAGAGTGTGTGTGTGTGTGTATGCTTCCTTCAAGACATATCTCGGGGTACTTGTTTCCTCAAAATACATTACCCATGAAATTACTACTAGGAATATCTCTCAGCTAGCCCAATTTTAGCCAAAATTCGGTTGTGTACCCATAGTGCAGGGGAGGCAATCTCAGGGTGACTGCCGCAACCCAGTACCCAGAGTAGCCTCCCGTCCGTACCCATCCGGTCATGCGCTTAGCTCACCAGTCTGTTCTCTTAGCTAGCCGTGAACGGTTGTGTACCTATGCTACTGCGCACTGGCTGTGTACGGTGTGACCGGTCGGCTTGGGACAAGCTTGGACTTACTGACCACTGTGCTAGCTTCGGATTACTGTGTTCACTGTGCTATCTAGGAGTTGCCTTCGTCGGCTTTACGTGTATGGGCTTCCGCCAGACTTGTGGTGCCGGGGACTTGGTTGGTTTCTGTGTTCTCCGCGCTAGGCCTTGGATTACTGCGTTCACAGAACTAGCTTGGAGCTACCTTCGTGGTGCGGCCTCTACCGGTGGTGGTGTGGGGCTTCGCCTCTGCAACACGGTTGGTCCCCGACAGCCTTGGTCTGGCTCCAGCCTCTCCGACATGGTAAGGTAAAACCTCGGTTGTTGCCCGCGACCGGCGCTCAGGGAAGAGAGGTTAGAGCGCCGGGCGACGGCACTGGCTGTGGAATTGGCATTGTGTACGAAGTTCACCTTCGTTCGCGTACGCTCGTTTGCATGGCCTCGGAGTGCCACGCTCTGCCGCCTTTCACTGTTGACTGCGTTTTGCAGTTGACAAGTCCGCACCTGCACAGGCTGTGGGGACTTTCCAGGGCCGAGTGATGAGCACGCCTATGCCTACCCTGTTCCGACAGTGCCTCCGCTCACCCGGGCGTTGCCGGCGCCTCCTGGCTGGAAGAGCAGTGGGCTCAGCTTCGGGGCTTCGATCGCTGTGAACCTACTCTTCTGTGCCTGGGCTGTGTATGGTGTGACCAGTCGACTATGACTTGGTTTGCGCCCGTGTGCTCTGGGCTAGCCTGATTTACGCTGTGCTGTTCTAGCTTGGGTTGCCTTTGTTGGTTTCAGGTCTGCGAGGTCTTCCGCTGGACTCGGGGGGGGGGGGAGGGGGGGGGGGAGGGGGGGGGAGGGGGGGGGGGGGGGGGGGCTGGCAACCGTGGACTTGCTTACCATGTCCTGTGCTTCCCGGGATTACTGTGTTCACATTGCGAGCTTGGCGTACTTCATTGGTGGGTCTTCTGCCGCTGGGTGCTGAGGGGCTTCGCCTCCACGACACCGTGGTACCTTGGCCTTGGCCTGGCATCAACCTCTCCGACATGACAAGGTAAAATCTCGGTGGCTGCCTGTGTCTGGCACTCTGGCAAGAGAGAACAGAGCACAGGGCGAAGGCACTACTCGTGGAATTGACCGTGTGTTCGGTTTCGCCTTCGCTCACGTACGCATGTGGGCGTGGCCTCAGAGAGCCACGCTCGCCCAAAGCTCACTGTCGGCTATGTTTTGCAGTTTTCAAGTGCACCTGTACACGCTGGGGGGACTTACGATGGCCGAATGACCAGTATGCCGTGTGCCTGCCCTGATGAGTTTTCTGTGCCCCCTACCAGGAAGAGCAGTGGTCGCAGCTTGGGGCTTCTATTGCCGCAAACGGCTGACACCAGCCCGAGGTCAGGCACCAGCTACCGCCCCCCCACCCCCCTCACCTCCTCCGCAGATGCGATGAGACGTGTTTCACCGGAGGTGGACACTTGGACGGCGTGAGCTACCCCAGGCGCTACCTATCCTACGACTGCAGACGTATGGCGTGCCAGCTCGCTAAGTTATGTGAATAATTTTGGTTTGAGTCTGGACCACAACGTGCTCACACGACCCACCAACCCGCCCAAGCTGGATGGGGGATCGGTGCGGCTGCTGGGATACTACCCTCAGACCTTCGGGACATGACAAGCATGTAATGCCGGCTCCTAGCCCCAGGGCTGTTACAAAGTACCCTGGGCCTGGTGAGACCGTGAAAGGGGGGTTACGCTCGTCAGGTGCTGTCAAGTCTAACCTCCAGAGAGATCGTTCGCCCCGCCTACCCTCCAGTTCGGGCAGGGTACTCGGGGACTGAAGTTCAGGATGGACACCCGTAGATGGCCGGATGAGACTGCTGGACCAGTGTGCATCTGTTTGCCAATAAAGACTACGAGCCGTATGGTGCGCTTGCACGGTAAGTAATGAGGGTATCCTTTATGAGCCTACACTATGTGCTTACACGGCCCACCTCCCTGCCTGAGCTTGCTCAGGCCTCGAGCACGGCTACTGATTATGGCGCAAGTTCAGCCAGGGTTCATACAGACTTTTGAGCACAAAATTCCAGGACATTACAAGGGCTTTCAAGGGCCATTTTGTGAAACTTCCTGGGGCATGGAACACAGAAACCCAGCATTAATAAACAAGATAGCATGTTAATAATCGTAATACTTTTTGGACTTAAAGATGAACGTACACCCCTGTCTGTCAATCTCAGCATGAAATGTGGCTTGGATGATGAGAGTGTTATGCTAAGTCTATACATTTCTAAGCACTGGAGGTAAGAAGTCTATAGTACAGAGATGAGAATCCTAAAATGACAAAAAGGAGGAAAAATTCCTAAGTCCGTCGAGTGGCGAAGCCACAAGTGCGCGTACCTGCTTTGCAGGTACGCGATGCTAGGGGGGTCCGGGGGCATGCTCCCCCTGAAAATTTTTGAAAAGATGGTTAAAATCTATGCATTCTGGTGCATTCTGAGCCTTATTTTATGGGGTCAGATCAGTTGTTTTTGTGGTACTAAAATGCTGTTGTTAGCTCTCCACAGCTCAACACATAATGAATTTATTTCAAACATCAGTTACGCCTTGTATTAATCAAACATTCGTTTTGACTACAGACAAGAATGGTTTAAATACCAATGACAAGACAAGGCTTTACCAATGCACATAATTATTGTCCAAGGCTGCTTTCCCTTTCGCTCCATACTTTAGCTTATCGCCGCACCACTCACATATGGCCACTCCGGCCGAATTTGCCTTCGAGATTGAGTCGCCAACACACAACTCCACATTTCTTTCGATCTTTTTGTCCTTCAAACGAATTAAGACTGTCGTGTTCAACTTTTCTTCTAACCACTTAAAGTTCCACTTGTTTTTTACACCACTGTCGATGTGGGTAGCAAGAGCCTTTTCTCCAGGATTCAGTTTTTGAAGCATTTTACAAGTCGCGCTTTGTTCTCTTAACAATGGCAGATCAACCACGTGATGTTTTGGCTGTTCCATCGTTCGCACTACAACTCAGCGCGCATGAGAAATGGCTTCAAGCGCCTATTTGAGTGACGTCACTGTCTCACTATAATCAGCGGGAGTGTCTGGGAACAGCCGGAATCTTAAGCGCAGAAAAACGGGAGGGCTAAACTGCACGTTTACCAGGACACACGGAAGAAAGAGAAATCGGGTTACCTCGGCTTTTTACGGCAGCTTGGTGGATCGACGGAAACGAAATGAGAGCGAACCAAATGACAACAATCCGCATGGGAACAACGAGTGGGAATAAGCTGCGAGATCGAAAATCAACAACTCACCCTAGTCATATACACTAAAATTTTCTCACCGGATTTAAACCGATTTCAAAAATGACCCTGGGACCTTCCGAAAGAGCGGATTTCCGCTAAAAGGCGGAAGATTCTCATCTCTGGTAGTACTATCCAAAGCTGATTAAGTATTCAGTTGGTTTAATATTCATACTTATAGGGAATCTCTGAGTCGTTCCATTTCTTCAGAGATTTCTTTGTCCAAATCTTCAAGGCTGACCAAGATGCCAGTGTCCCAGATCAGTGATGATTGGTTCCAAGGATTTGTAAAGGATGGTGGCATAAGTATGTCCAAGAAACACAGATGTGAAGTACTGAGTTGTCACCATTTCATCTGTCCAAAAGCGAACGTGGCTATCCATCTGCTGCTGTTTCATCTGTTTGTTCATGCTAGGGGGCTCTGGATAGAGGTAGCACCTTTGCTGTTCGGCAGCTGCGTCCTACATAGGACGGACGGGCATCACTGGTCCTCATCCATCTCCTTAATCTCTCACGTGCTGGCTCCAAGCGCCACACCCTGGCCACGGCAGTTTACCCTATGCTCTTTAGTTTTCAGCTCTATGCCCGCCGGCGCGCGCCAGCACACTTAAGAGATCGGCTTCGCGAAAGCACTGAGATAGCGAGGCAGTCTACTTCCTCTTACTATCAGCGCGCTAAATACCATCACTGATAAGGCACCAGCTGTGCGGTCTCGCTTCCGCTGGGGATACGAATAGCGCAGCAGCCGTCTTTGTTTACAGTACTACTGTGCTTGACCCCGATTAGCTCTTAGCCTCTGCTGCATACATCGGCGAATAAGCTGTAAATTACAGATGTTGTCTGTAAACCGGAATTAGTTCACCTGCAGTTGTGAGTGATTATTTGAACATATATCGTCTTGTAGAGGAGAAATTGTACTATCTTTGGACACCAAACATGCTGGGGTAATCTGCGTGGATGTTTGTCATGCACTAGCTTAAAGTATCACTAGGAGACGGATTAGATGCAGCCTTCCGTTAGTTTATCATACTTTTCATCGCATCACAGTTCAAAAACGGAAGTTTTTGGAAAGTTCAGACAAAGTCAGTGCTGTCAACAGATGTCTTAACTGGCATATCCCATGCTAAAATCTTTATGAACCACATACCTGAGTCCTGCTAAAGCCGGTTTGGTGGGCCAAGTGAAAACGGTAATCCATTCAGAGCACGCCGACATGAAGTATGCGAATTTCACCGATACAGTCAATGTTTTTAACAATATCACAATTTTAGCACAATGCACAAAGCAGAGGTTTACTGTTTGCTATTAAGAGATTCAGTTTTGGCTTAGTGTCACATTAAAATAGCTTAAAATGAGTGTCTACAGGGTCACTGTGATGCTGTGTCTAAACTTGATAGGCCGATCAGTTTCATTTTTTGGACGAGTGACAGTCTATGAATACCTAATGAAAATGTGGAGAAACTAAAGCCAAATGCTCTGTCAGAAGGATTCTAAGCTTCTGTTGAGGATCTCTCTGTGCCCATGCCTTCCTTTTCAAGATATTCACGGTTGCATGAGTTTCCTCACCCCCCTGTTCCCCCAACAGTGCCAGCCCCATACCCCATCTCCTGATGAAGGGCACACAATGGTACTCTAACAAATGTTGTTTGGGGATCACACGGATTTCAGGAAATTGTCCTCGAAAGTATGACATGTATCTCTGTATGGAATCTTGTATCCCTGCAATACTTTCGTCATCTATTGGCTGCTGATGTGATATGCCCTGATGGACTTTTGAGTAGCGTGCGTTCAGCTGTTCGAACTTGTGACATATTGTTCGTGCTTTTGCAAGAAGGCTTGTGTCATCTGTCAGTTCTTGTGTTTTTTCTATGACACTCTGACATATGTTTTCATAAACTGGTGGTTTAAGATACTTATTGCAGTGGTTACCAACCAGTGCCCTGCCGTGGTAGGCCTGTGCATGAATTTTGTTGTTGTTTAGAGTTTGGTCTAAGTTGGCGGTAATAGGACCAGACAGAAATGGCAAGCTTTGCACGACACAAGCAACAAATTGTTTTAGAATGCTTCCCTTCCTGGTCGTTGAGCACATCAATGTTGTAACACGAAAATATATCACTGGTGTATTTAGTGCACAAAAACACGGATTTGTTTTTGTCTTTGACTGCTCGCCTAGACCTTCTACCACAAAGTCTACACAAAGGATTCACGGCTTCCAAATGTCTTGGAAAGGAATGTTCATTCTCCATGGCTTTAACAAGCTATACTTTACATATATGCATCAGATAAAGGTAGAGAAAGGAAGTATGAGTCCCGATAGACAATGAATTCAATAGAGCCGCATCAGTCATTAATTTACATCATTTTTTAATATCAAAATTTTGACCCCAATTTTACCCCCGTTAATTCTGAATCAACCCTTGATTTTAAAAAAACTGACAAGCATGACTGATGCGGCCTTATTGATCTGATTATCTATCGGGACTCATACTTCCTTTCTCTATAACTATTGTCTCTGCCAATACCTAATCATTTACCTGATCAAGTGATGCCAAGTGAAACTTAATACTTATTAACAAGTTGCAACTAACTTTTAGGAACCTGCAGAGGTAACCTTTAAGTGTGTTGCCATAAGAACTTATTAATTACTTACCCTAAGTTCTTACAAGTACTTACCCTAAGTTCTTACAAGTACTTACCCTAAGTTCTTACAACAACTTGACTTAAGTCACAACTTACTCGGTCAGATTTGTCAAGATACAAGGACAATAAAAAAACTTTTTTTTCTCAGTAATACTCTGGCGGTGGTGCAGATGGGGTTAAATAATCAGGTACAAGTGGTGTAAGTGGCATGGCATTTTTCTGTGTAGTGTATGTCATTAATAAACGATTACCAAATCTGATCTTTATTTGTTTAAAAGATTGTGTAGTTTTTCTGTGGTTTCCTGTACCCCTATCCTTTTTCCCTCTGCTAAAAAACTAGCCTTTAGTTCTTCAACATTCACGGGAGTCTGACTACGCATTTTATTTTGCATTTCTGACTTCTGTTTTTTGTAATTATTTAAATCATCCTGGACGCGCGTAAATTCATCATCATCAATAAAATTATCGTTCAATGCCTTACTGATAATAAGTTTCATACTGCTCAGCTTTGCACCAGCCAGCGTACTCAATGCTTCATGTTTCTGTAATTTTGTGTGAAACCTCTTGTTCAAGGCCTCCAAACCAAAACAAGACAGGCATGTAGCAACGCTAACAGCCTCAACTGCTATTCCAGCCAAACTCCCAATTCCTGTGGCGAACAGAACAATACCCCCTACAGAACATGAAGCTGAAACTGCACCAATAGCCATAGAAGTGTTTTGAACAGAATTAAATACTGACTTATACCTCCTTTTGCACCGTGAGTACTTAGCCTCCTCACTCTCCAAATATTTCAAAGCTTCTGTAATATTATTTAATCTGAATGCATCTGCCTGTAATGTTTTATCTGAAGCAATTGGCACAGCTGTCACCTGAGGATCAGGCGCAAGTGTTGTTTTAGTCATCACATTTGTTTCAGTCGGATCAAGCGTTGGTAGTTGCGGATAGAAGTTTACCATTTTTTTTATTCACAAATATTTTTTTTTTATTTAATCAGCAATTACATTTTGCAACTCTTCAAAAGTATACAATTTGCTGGCATAATAAAATGCAACAAGATCAATGTGTTCAAGGTTTATGTAAGTTAGACGAACAAAAGTTGTTTTGTCAACCACCACCTTGACAGCTGGAACACTGCTCGAAACATTAATAACATCATTATTTTTTTGTAATGGCAATAAAGACCTTTGATGATTCTGTTACTGTTTCGTCCCATGTAAGTTTAATTCCCTGTGCAATTTGAGCCTCTTTAGCAGTAGTTACTGATCTCATGATAATTTCAAATACTATTGTCGCTTCTCTTGCGATGGAAAAGTTTATTGGTGCAAACACGACCTTTGCATCAGACCTACCCTTCCTGTGCGTAAGAAGATATCTCCGTCTCTCATAATTTTCAACTTTCAGTTTTTCTCTGCTATTGTCATCTAAAGCAAAGCTTGGAACAAGACTTACAATAAGCGGCCCCGAGTTAACAACCTTCCTAAACACTAAGGCACCTTCGTCATCAGTGTATACATAAGGACTAATAAATTCAATCTTTATGTCCCAGTCAATTGTGGGTGGTGGAACAGGCACAGGTGAAACAACCCACTTACTACCTACATGTATTAAGTTGTAAGGCACATTATTTACAGGTGGAGTAGGTACAGTAACATCACGTAGCTGACCAAGTTTAGGAATCTGTTTTTCACCGTCTTTCATGTCAACAATTACTTTCCTCTTGTACATGCCATTTGAATCAAGTTCAAAACCATATATTTCTCCAATTTCTCCTTCCTTCTCAAAACAGTGTTAATTTTTTTCTTAAATGTAGGGGGTCAGATCTAGCGTGGCAGATTCAGTTTACAGTTGCCAGAGGGTCAGCAGGATTTCCCAGGGGGTCACAGAAATGATGAAGTCTTAGATGATGATAATAATAATAATACTGTTACATAGTATTTATATGGGCGCATTTCTCATATTTATAATATAACTCAATGCGCAGGACATAGCCATGAACTGAACCCAACAACACATTCTCTCACACACTGTACATAAACACAGAACATTCACGTGGTGCTAAGGACAAGCTCAAGCGAGCTACTGAAGTTTTGGAAATTTAAATCGCGTTTTTTTATATTTTTGAAATTTGATTAAGTGGACTGAAATTAATACCGAATTTAGTTTTTATACGGCGCATTTCTCATATTTATAATATAACTCAATGCGCAGGACAATGCCGCGAACTGAATCCAACAAGCACACTCACTTGAATCACGAGCATTCCCTCACGCACTGTACATAAATACAGAACATTCACGTGGTGCTAAGGGCAAGCCCAAGCGAGCTACTGAAATTTTGGAAATTTAAATCATGTTTTTTTTTATATTTTTGAACTTTGATTAAGTAGACTGAAATTAATACCGAATTCGTGGAGGAGGAAAGAGCCGGAGTACCCGGAGAAAGAACCCCCCGAAGGTCCGCCCGAATTAATGGTGACACTTACTAGAGGAGAAAAGTCCAACGCCGCAACCGGGTATCGAACCTCGCATTGCACCTTGCATTGGTGGCAGGCGCTTTTACCGCTGCGCCACGGACTGCCCAACATACTTTGAGCGCAGAAAATTTATTGATCCCTTTACGAAAGCGTTTTTCGACTGTGCAACTTGGTGGCACACAGCGTAGAACATCTGCCCATCTAAATGGCGTAGCCATTTAAATTGTCTGAGCCAATCGTGCTGGAAAGAATGCGTGTTCTTTTTTTCACAATCCGAATTGCTTGTAGGAACTTCAGACTGTGTAGGAGAAGACTGATTTTGAGCTCGAGAACTGGAATTTTACGAGTCCGGCCATGCTTTTGCGACAGGAAGTGCCGATAGCCACTTGACCGGCTCCGTCGCGGAAGAGTTATATCTGTTAAATTTCTGTTGCTGCGCGTGCGGTACTGTTGCTGCGTAGGCGTTCGGCGCTCTCACAAAAGCTTTGGCGGTTCTGCTCGGCACGCGCGGCTGTGAAACGTGTTCACGATGACGCACTGGTTAATTTTTCAGTGCGTAAAGATCAAGCTTACTGCGTCGGAGCAAAATATTTTACGTCAGTCTGACGCAGAGCTCGGAACACTAGTGCGTCAGACGTGGCTTTAGAGGGTCAGATACGCACATTTCTGCGTAATAATTATCACTGCAAAATCCTGTACGTCTGCCAAATCTTTTAACTCTGTTACTGGACATGCAACTGGTATGATTCTAGGCTTTGGACCAAGACCACTCATTTTTATAAACAAAAATAAAATTATTTAATTTCCAACACAACACTAAAATCATGCATAAGAACTGGTTTGTCATCCTGATTAGTTACAGATAAACTCAGTGACTCAAAGAAACTAGAACCTAATTTCTTAAACTGCAAATTAGGAAATCTAACAACTACACTTTCACAATAAGGAGCAGTTCCAGTTGGTAAGCATCTCAACAAAGTTGAAGGCTTTCCATTGTGTACATTCTCAGATGTGTTTAGTTCTTTCAAATAAACATTTAGCACTGTGTGTACTGACAAATTGACAGGGCGTTTTCCAGTTATTTTAAGTTTTTTAATCTTCATTGTTATAATACCAGACATAGCTTCATCTAAATCATCTGATCTATACCAATCTTCGTCAATATAAAATCCAAGTAAATATGCAAATCTATCTGAAATTTTTAACCAATCTTGTTTCAGAAATTCTAATGTAACAAGTAGGTTAGCTGGATTTAAAGTTGCTTTAATTTTAAATTTACTTTGAAACCATTCAGCTATAGTACAAAAGTCATAATACCCAGGTGGTATAGCTTCAGTCTTTCCATCAAAAATTACTTTATTATATATATCATCTTCTACATTAAACCATTTTACTGTATAGAACATTTCATGGATAGCTGCAGCCTTGCTACCATCACGATTATCAATCCCATTAGTTAACCACACTGGTTTGCTTGTGTCAAGATTTGTTAAGGTAATAAACATTTTTATTATCTCATATAAAAAAGGATGGAATTTAAATCACCAACCATTACCACTACAAACGCATTTCAATTTAATGTGGATGCCAAATATAATGTTGCACCTACTTATGAACAGAAAATAATTCAACTAAATCAGCTTGACATAGCTGTGTCTGTACAAGACCTATTCCAAGTGAAAGTACCAAATCCGTTTGATCATTACCTAAACCCTCCAATAACAGATGACTCTACTGCAAGAAAGTGGTCTTTAAGTCCACTACAGATGTTTCAAAACCAACTCAATTTTGCCATACTATGTTCAACTACAGGCTGTGGTGTTTCATTCACAGATCATTTGAATCACTCAAACAAACTGATTAGGTCTGTGTATCGTTTCCATGTTTATTACCAGCTTAGACGTATACTGTCAGAACTTCATACCCCACTGCCCACTGAATCCAGTTTCAACAGGTATAACAACCCCATGGATATGAAAGCATTTGAACGCATCTGTAATGAGTTTAACATAAGCCCCAGGTATGACTTCACACAAAAACTTGATGATCACAAAGGCATGGGTACACTTTATTACGCTATGAGTCACAGACAATACCCTCAAGATTATTACCCTGGTTACACTTCATTCTCATCAAAATCACAAGTCTGGATAGGATCAATAGAGCAGAAGCAGTCAAACGCCTGGACCACATTTATTTTAGATAAATCTGACGGGTTTACTCAAGCGGGAGTCGAGCGCGTAAATGAGTCTATCAGAACATATGTCTGGTGTATACTAGGTGCACAATCACTAACAAAATCGAATATTTTGAATGGAAGTGGAATATTTGAATCTCAAAAACAGTTTCTCGCTAATCTTGAAGATTCAATAAATTCATCAGTTGATCTCCCATCTAGCATACAGCGCTACCAAAACGTACTCAGATATGCCAGATCGAAAGTTGACTTTGTAGTTGGCACTGGGTTATACATGTTACCATCTGATCTTCAACTCCAAATGGGGACAATCACAAATTATAATAATGAAATCATTGTTGCAGGTGTTGGTCAAAAACTAGGTCTCAATCAATCTGTAAACTTAGGAGGAACCACTGTGCCTGTACTGTTGCAAAAACCCTTACAGGTGATTACTTCCCCTGCCCCACCACTGGCACTTATACAGTCAGTAACAACCCCTGACACACATGAGTCAGAACGAACTGCATTAGTAATTGGATTAACAGGACTAGGAGTATTACTTCTTTACCTGTTTTATTAAATAACCCACCATTAACCCTCCTACTGTCACCAAAAATACCCACACATGTTCTGCCATAAACCCAACTACCTTTGCCGCTGTACTAATCAACCAGCTGACAACAGAGCCTAAAATGTCAGGCAACGCGTCTACTGCTTTCAGAGCCAATTTCTTAAGCAAGTCTGATATGTGAGACAACTGTTTCTTTACCCACGACTGTAAATCTTTTGGATCTGTGGGAGCCGGTGGGCCCGGGGTTGGTGGTGCACCCCCACTAACCCCAGCACCGGAGACAGCCAGCACTACAGTGCTGATAATAAACCCAAGAGCTGTAATTAAACTAGCAATTGTAATACCCTGTTCTCTGAAAAGTGTTTTAAGTCTCTCAGCCAGAGTAGTGTCTTCGTGAAGTATTTTCTTAATAGTTTCTCTAATTCTGTTGACCTGTGATTTCAGTTTTTGTCTTCCAATACTAATTGTTTCTAACCGACCTGATCTTTCTATCTGCAAATCATTTAATCTGTGTTGTATTCTTTCTTTCATTTCTGTGTCAAGATTCCCATTGTCTGCTGTAGCCAGTTTCTCTTTTTCACGTTCTATGTGTTTATCAAGCTCTCCCAGTTTGGCAAGATTATTAACCATCTCACCTCTTATAGTATGCAGTGATTTATCCAATCCCATAATCTCCCTCATTGACAAAGGTGGATCATCTATTGTTTTCATAGCATCATTTAATTGACCTTCAGTAAATGAAGTTTCTTGTATCACTGTGTTTGCTATTTCTGGTAGGCTTGTTACTGGTGCCATTTCAATCTCTTGCCCTGTTGGCAACTTTGTTTGCGTGTCATGAAGAACACTAGCCAGTCTTGGCGTGACAGGAGACCCTCCAATTCCAAGTTGACGCAAGGCACCAACACCACCTTCATTTTTTATTGTACTTAAAGCCCTAAACCTACTAGGGTCTTTTTTGTTTGTCAATAGTACTTTTCCTTTGTCAACAGTATTTAAATATAAATGACCCTTGCCATCAAGTTCAAACTGGTTAGGGTCTACATTGTCTGGGCGGCCACCAACATGATCATAAAACGAGTTCACTTTGGTTTCTAAAAGTTTGTGACGTAAACTGTAAATATTTCTTGTACCAGTCATATCTGCCATATCTGTCATATCTGTTGTATTACCAAAATCATACGTGTCATCCATTTCAAAATCTTCATGATTAAATCCTCCCGCAGCCATTGTTTTATTAATTTATTATTTTTTATTGTGCATAATAAAAATGACACAGTCTTACGGATCAAAGTTAGACCCATACAGAAAACTACGTGAGCCTCTGGGTGTTAAGGGCATAAGACAATCAATCGTCATCACAAACAATCCAAGTACCATAGACCAGAATCAAACACTTACAGTCAAGTTTCCAAACCTAGGTCCCAGTGACGTTATCGTTCCTGGCACTGCACGCCTTGCATTTAATATTGAACTATCATCAGACGCAGACGTAAACAGAACACTGGTTAACAATCTTGGCAGAGCAATTGTTAGAACTATTAAAGTAAAACTTGAAGGACAGGAAGTGTTTAGTCTTGACGACTCAGATGTGTTCTACTGTTACAAAGACCTTTGGCTCACAAGAGAAGAACGAGAGGACCGTATTTATCAAGGCATACAGCCAGATAATGTTTGTAAACTTCGAATCAATGCAGCAGATAAGGTAACTACTGGGGTACCAAAGGATGTTATATTAGCAGAAACATATGGAACTAGATTTTACATTCCACTCGAGTTTGAAATCCTCACAGCTCATCTGCCTTATTATCAAGGGGCACTGAATGACCGTCTGAGTTTTGAACTAACCTTCAATGACTACTCCAAAGTTATTAAATCATCTGATCTTAGTGCAACATACAAGATCTCTAACATTTCCTTAGAATATGAAATTGTCACACACACTGAACTAGCCAGACTCATACAAAATCAGTATCAGTCAAGACTTCCAATTTATTATGACAGGGTGATTAGACATAGTTTAATACCCAAAGACAAAAGCGACCCAATGTGGAACATAAACTTAAACACACCTGCCAGGTCACTGAAAGGTATTCTTATGTTGTTTGTTGAACCAGCAGATCCATATAAACGGGATTCAGAAAAATTCTACAATCCTAAGATTACACATTTGTCCTGCACAATCGAAGGCCGCCCTAATCAAGTGTACGCTTCAGGAATGCTGCCTTATCAACACTATGACGAAACCACAAAGTATTTTGCGGGTGGAAGGATTAGAGATAAACCTGCAAACATTGCGTGCAAAGATCTACATCTGTATGATGTTAGGATTGGACAATACCTTACAAACAAGTATGCACTGTGGCTAGACCTTCGTAGTACAGATGATGATTATCTTCATGGGTCAGGTCGAACTGTCGAGAACGGTAGTGATGGAATAACAATTCAGATACAAAAGAAGGTTGAAACTGCTGCAGCCATAAACATATATTTGTACCTGATATATGACGCACAACTCAATATACAAGACAGTAGACTGAGTGGACACATATATTAAAATTATATTGTGTATTAAAATGAACCGGAGCTTAATGACCCTTGACCCACACTGTGGCTTATTTGTTGGTGCCACAGGGTGTGGGAAAACTGAATTTGTTCTTAACCTATTACAAACAAGATACATACACCACTTTGAAAACATTGTCATATTTTGTCCTACAATCAAACACAACAAAGCTTATCACAACCGTTTATTCATTTGGACTGACAGCAACATTTACTTAGTTGACCCTGAGAAAAAACTGAATGACTACCTACAATATTTTTACAAGCAATTTGAAGGACAGCCAACATTGTTTATTGTTGATGACTGCTCAGCAGAGAAAGACATTGTCAAGAAGAGAAACACTCTAGCAGAACTTGCCTTCAGTGGCAGACATGCAAATGTTAGTGTATGGATTCTCACTCAGAAATATAATGCTGTACTGAAAGATTTTCGTGAACAGTTAAAGTTTATCTGTTTGTTTTACTGCAAGGATCGTGACAGCTTTGAAGACTGTCTCAGAGAGAATGATGTCATCCCAAATAAGCATGAACGAGATGATGTAAAAAATAAACTGAAATCAACTAAGCATCTAAAGCTCATTTTAAAGACAGATCAGCCCACAGGGTATGGGTTAGTAAATTGATGTAATTAATTTATACATTTGTTTGTCCAATAAAAATGACAGACGGACAAATCATACAGGTGCTTGATCTCACACACCTTTTCAAAGATGTTATGCACTTTACTGATTTAATAACATCACCCAAACAGACTTACATAAGCCTTTCAGCACCATCAGAAATATATGTTACATATAGTGTGACTTTGGATTATGTCGATGAGCATCCAGATGTGGAGTGCATGACAGTTGATTTTAAGACACCTACTTTTAAAGTTAATGATACCAACTATGGTTGGATAGGGGAAATTTGTTATAGCATATTTAAGCAACTACGCAAACTAAATGTTTATATTGACAGTGTTACGGTTAATAAAGTGGTATTACACAAGGTGAGCCAGCAGAGTTAACGTTAATATTTTTTATTTTATTATTTTGTCGGACAAATAAAAATGACGGACAATTCACAAAGCCTTGGCCCATCAAACCCTGGCTCATCTGGTTTAAGAAACGTGTTTCACACAACAAACTTACCCATATCCAATACTAATAACGTCTATGAATCAATAGAAAACTCTTTTTCTGTCATACAGCAAAATCTTCTTACAGGCAGTGTTAAGATTCAAATTGTTGCAAAAATAGAATTCACTAGAGTGGACGGTGAGGTGATTGTATCGTACATATCAACAAGACAACACACTGTTAACACAAGAAGAGAATTGGAGAACGTGTTTAGAGACAGACTATTACCAGACTTTCTACAGGCAATTGACAGTGCAAGAATGAAGGGGTCTGGCTGGCATGAAGGACATGTACATGAACTGCAATTAAAGCAGTCTAGGTATCATCCTATATTAGGTAAAGCATGGTTGCCACTGCCAACAGAGGTTGCAAACAAAAAGGCTGTTGTTAACATACAGAACAATGACAACTATTGTTTCATGTGGTGTGTGCTTGCTAAACTACACTTTGTAAAATCAAAACCTGAACGTGTATCTAACTACACTAATTTGTAAACGAACTCAACTTTAGTGGCATTGAGTTCCCTGTTAAAATAGAGGACATAGATTTGTTTGAAAAATTAAATCCTGGCATATCTGTGAATGTGTTTGTGTGGGATAATGTGTCTGTTGACAAGTTACAACCCATTAGAGTATCAACACTGGCTCCAACATATGGGCAGTCAGAAGATAAACATGTTGACATGTTATTAATCGGCGATGACAATAACTTTCACTACACAATTATTAGGAATATGTCACGTCTAATTCATAATCATACAACAAAACACAAGGGCAAACAGGAAGTGTGTAAAAGATGTTTACAGAGGTTTTCTTCTAATGCAGTGGCACATAAACACGTCCTGCATTGTAGGTCAGCTGATGACATACAAACTGTACTTAAGTATCCAGAGCCTGGTAGTCAAGTGTATTTTAAGAACTATGGGAATCAGCAAAAGCTGCCGTTTGTAGTGTATGCAGATTTTGAATCACTGGTTGTTCCGTATGAAGGTCATGTTCCAGAGTCATTACCAAAGACTATAAAACTGAGTGACCAAGTGGTGTGTTCTTTCGGGTACATTATTGTTAGGTCAGACGGTCTGCATTCAGAACCTGTTATCTACAGGGGTGAAAATGCAGAATGTCTGTTTTTAACAGAAATGAGACATCTGTATAGTCAGGTAGTACAGTATCTCACAACAAGCCAGATGCCTTTGATGATGACAGAAGAAGACAAACTGAAATTTGATACAGCTGAGACGTGTTGGATTTGTGAACAACCTTTAGGTGGTGATAAAGTTCGTGACCACGATCACATAACTGGGCGTTACAGGGTGCTGCACATAACAATTGTAACTTATTATTAAAAACAGATCCCAAGACATACAAGTTACCAATCTTTTTCCACAATCTCAAAGGATATGATTCGCACATTATCATGCAGGCTGTAGATGAGTCGTACAAAAACATAAGTTGTATTGCCCAGACAACTGAGAAATACTTAACTTTTAGGTTAGACAAATTAGCATTTTATGACTCCATGCAACATTTGTCTTTAGGTCTTGCTAGTCTGGCAGAAGGACTGACCGAGTATCCAATAACGAGTAAATATTTTGAGCCAGACTTGGTTAAGAAAGGTGTGTATCCGTATGAGTACATTGATCACTGGGTTGTGTTTGAGGAAACAAGACTGCCACCAAAAGAGAAATTTTATTCTACACTAACTGGAAAAGGTATTTCTGACTCTGAATATCAACATGCACTTGATGCGTGGGGGAAGTTGGGGTGTCAGACAATTGGTGACTACCATGACCAGTACTTGAAAGCAGACGTTTGCTTGCTAGCAGACGTATTTGAAAGTTACCGTGAAAAGGGTTTGTTACACTACAAGCTTGACCCTGCTTGTTACATAACTAGTCCTGGCATGACATGGGATGCATTTTTGAAATCCAGTAAGATATCTATAGACCTGTTGTCTGATCGTACGATGGGTGAAATGGTGGAACGTGGATTGAGGGGAGGCATTAGTATTGCAGCAAATAACTACGCCAGAGCCAACAATAAATATATGGACGCCCATGGTGACCTTGGCCGGGGGTTTGACCCCTCGAGGTCAAGGTCATTCATTACGTACCTTGACGCTAACAATTTGTATGGCTGGGCGATGTGTGAATTATTGCCCTTGAAAAACTTTTGTCTGCATGATTTATCACAGTATGACATAACAGGGTTAACAAACAATATTATGAATCTTGATCGAAACGATCCGAAGGGTTGGATCTTTGAAGTCGACCTGGTGTACCCACATCATCTACATGATTACCACAATGATTATCCCTTAGCAGTTGAGAAAATGAGTATGACGGGGAAAAAAGAAGACACCAAACTTGTACCGAATCTGAATGATAAATTCAATTACGTTTGTCACTACCGCTTGTTGCAGTTTTACATCAGACACGGGTTAGTACTAAAGAAAGTTCACAGAGGAATTCAATTTGATCAGATTGATTGATTGATTGTACATTGCTTAACGTCCCGACAGCAACAAGGCTTTCTCAGGACGTGCCTGCACTGCTTGTGAAAAAAAAAAAAACACAGAACATTGAATGTATGTCGCCAGCCGGTCAAATACATTAAATAAACCAATAAACCTAAAACAAGGGGCTAAATAAAGCTAAGACCATTGAGCAACACACATCCAATATCAAGAGCTACAGGCAGTGCAGACAGTAGGGAGAGTTTTAAAAAGGCAAATACAGGTGAATGGACAAAGGGTAGACAGAAACACATGCCCCAGAATAGAGAGAAAAACCCACCCTGTGGGGCTGACCAGGGTGACCCTGGGAACTAAAAAATACCGAACCCCATCAATTTGATCAGAGTGCTTTCATGAAAGATTACATAATGAAGAACACAACCCTCCGTGCCAGAGACGGCAACACTGCATTTGACAAAGACTTCTTTAAGCTTATGAACAATGCCTGTTTTGGCAAGACAATGGAAAATCCTCATCACAGAAAAGATGTGAGACTTTTTACAACTGAATCGGGTGCAATTAAACTTACAGGTAAGCCTCAGTACACAGGGTACAAAGAGTTTCATTCATCATTGTATGCTGTGTCACTCAAAAAAAAGATTGTTAAACTGGACAAACCAGTATTCATCGGTATGGCAATTCTTGAGTTGTCAAAACTGTTGATGCTTGAATTTTATTATGATTACTTCAAATTAAAGTATCCTGAATGTCGTCTGCTATACACTGACACTGACTCTATGATCATAGACGTGTGTACTGAAGACTTTTATGAAGACATGAAAACAGAGTTACACATGTATGACACGTCTGACTATCCTAAAGATCATCCACTGTTTAGCACACAAAACAAAAAAGTGCCTGGAAAGTTTAAAGATGAACTAAATGGTGTGCCAATAGTTGAGTATGTTGGACTGAGATCAAAAATGTATTCTATACTGCACCAGATTGATTGATTGATTGTACATTGCTTAACGTCCCGACAGCAACAAGGCTTTCTCAGGACGTGCCTGCACTGCTTGTGAAAAAAAAAAATAAACAGAAAATTGAA
Source organism: Semisulcospira habei (assembly GCA_036245525.1). Lineage (NCBI taxonomy): Eukaryota > Metazoa > Mollusca > Gastropoda > Semisulcospiridae > Semisulcospira > Semisulcospira habei. Next base: position 120,728,376 of record BTPG01000002.1, on the reverse strand, counting down.
TGTATGTCGCCAGCCGGTCAAATACGTTAAATAAACCTACAACATGGGGCCTAAATAAAGCTAAGACCATTTAGCAACACACATCCAATATCAAGAACTACAGGCAGTGCAGACAGTAGGGAGAGTTTTAAAAAGGCAAATACAGGTGAATGGACAAAGGGTAGACAGAAACACATGCCCCAGAATAGAGAGAAAACCCCACCCTGTGGGGCTGACCAGAGTGACCCTGGGAACTAAAAAATACCTAACCCCACCCAAGTCCCCCAAGGCAGACCCGGGTGGGGTTATACTGCACCAGAAGGGTAGTCAGTCAAAAGCCAAAGGAATAAAAAAAACAGCAATAAAAAATAAAGACATACGTCATGAACATTACAAGCAAGTGTTAGATGGTGCATTGATGCCTGATTATCCAAACAAGTCACTGAGATCAAATAAACATAATCTTGAAATGATCCAAACACATAAGAAATCACTGGCAGTTGGGGACACGAAAAGAGTGTTTCACACTAAGGAAAAGGCTTATGCACCTGGACATTACAGGCTCAAGTTATCTGAAGACATTTGTGATGAACTGGTTGATGAATTAATTGACGACTTAGTTACTGAAATGAGTAACGGTGTCTGGGGGAATAATCTGTAATTCTTCTCTGACAAATGCCCTTTGTGGCGCAGGGTCATACAGATAATATATTGTTGCGCCAGGACCGTCAGGACCGGGGACTATTTTTTTTATATTGTGTACAGACGTTGACCAGATGGGGTCTGTTGCCCTGCGTCTGTCGTCGTTCTCAGCCTCCCCTGGCTGATATAAATATCTCACCTGTTTAGTAAACAAGCTTGTGTCGGGCGCAAGCGGTGCTGGGGTTGGGGTTGGGGTTGTTTTTGGGTCTGTAATTGATTTCAATTTAATAGCATCAGCAGGCTTAGGGTGTCCTTCATTATTCATTGCTTTTATCACATGTGGTAATCTCTTTACCCATTCAGTGTTACGGGTGTCATGCATGAGTTCCTTAGAATACTGGTAACTGAAAAGTCTTTCTGATAACTGTTTGTTAAAGTTTTCAACAATTGCCTGCGATCTGTGCACGCCTGGAATACCACGTCTGACCAGTACGCCATGCTTAGCAAATAACTGATTAACTGCGCCCTTAAATTCAGATCCATCATCAACTTGTACAAGTCTGGGGTATCTTAAAGGGCCTCTTTTATAGATACTAGATAAAGCAGTAGCAACTGTACTGGCTGTTTTGTCAGATATGGGTTCAGCGTCTTTATACCTTGAAGCAATGTCTACGACAGTTAATGCATACTTGTATCGTTTCTTTCTTATTGTATCATGTGGAAGAAACAGGAGGTCCATTTGGTGCGTGTCATTTGGTGATGTGTTTTCAAAATGGGGTCTTGTTATTTTTCTTGGAGCAGGGAGGTATATCTGCCAAATTGCTTGTCTATGTAACCATTGTTTGACTTGATTGAGTGTTATATCTCCGCCCACAGCGGCATGTAATTTCTGAATAGCTGTTTGCCCTTTCCAATAGCCTGATGGTGAGTAATATATTTTCGATAGTTTATTTTCGGCTGTCATTTTTTCTAGCAATGAAAACTCCTGTAAAATAAACAAATGTCATTCCCACTAGAACAAAAATTATCTCTCCATTTCTTTGTTGTGTGCTTGGTTTGTAATAGTCACTTAGTTTTGGTTTCGGGATAGACATGTCTTCACCTGTGACAAGAAAATATTCCCTGATTGCGTCGTCTGTATTTGAAAATGTATGTTGTGCGTGGCCTTCAAGTCTGAGTTTTTCATTGATGAAATCAAGTTTTTCAATTCTATTCTTCTCATAATCCTGTTGAGCTTGAGCAAGTTTTTCTGATGCCTCATTGTGACGTTTCATTTCTTCTGCAGATTCTTCTCTACCCATTTTTGAAAAGAGATAGTTTGAGCCACTGAAAGCCAATGCGTTAACCATCGCTCCACCAATCATAATAGCTATCGTCGCCATATTATTTTTATTTACATAGAAACATTTTCGGGAATAATTCCCTGCTTGACAAGAAAATCTTTTGTCGCAATCGACGCTGTAACAACTACAATTAGCTTAGCACTGTCTTCGAAATCTAATCTACTCAGGTCTGCTGATTTCATTTTGAGTAGACTTTTCCCCAGCATAGAATAAGCTACTGCTAATCCACTGATTACGGCAGAGTGATACACAAGGTTCATCATGTTCTTTGAGTCATTCATTTTCTTAGGCAAGAAAAATTAAAATAATATTTTTATTTACTGCATATAAAATGGGTCAACGGCTTTGGATGTTACTGGTAATGTGGCGACTTCTGGTTTTGTTTTTGGAGTGTCTGATTTTTTGGTCACTGTACGAGTTTGTGGTTTGTATTTTTTGTATAATTGATAACCTACGTAACCAAATCCGACAACAAATCCGACAATTATATATTTTGTTGATTGAGGTTCGGGGTCGGGGTCAGGGCGGGGGTCAGGCTTAGTTGTTTGTCTCTCACTTTGATGAGGGTGTGATGGTCCTGTCGGTCCTGACGGTAGTGACACCTGGTCAGTCACATAAGTCTTTTCTGTTTGTGCTTGAAGCTGTAATTTTTTTTGCCTATTATATTCAGCTAATCTTTTTCCAGCCTCAACCCTGCCTGGACTTTTAGTCTTCGTCACAGTTTGAACCTGCGTCAAAACTGGACTGGGGTTCGGTTGTGGAGTCGTCTGGGTTTCGTCCATTTTCTTCTGCAGTAAAATTTATTTTCGAAAAATCAATATGACTCCCAGTAACAAGAAGGGTTACGACAGGAGCAAGGTAATTTCCAAACTTGTAAAACATGACACATGCTAATTTGCCAATTGAACTTGAAACAATAGGATTGCTTTCAAGGTCATGTGATAGACTGTCACAATCCACAGGTAGAAAGTGACTCACTGCTTTTGTGTAAAGGCATACTAGAGATCGACTTAAATCACGTGTCATTAGTGAAGCGATGTGCTTTTCATATTTTGAATGAAGCTTGATTAGTTCGTCAGAGCTTAGAGATTCAATATCCTCTGTCATGTATTGTTTCCCGAGATAAGTCTTTGACTTGCCTGAGACAATCACAGACAAAAGACGCTGTTTTTTTCGAGTCTAAGTCTTTGTTTTCTACAGCATTGATATCATTCAACAAAAGGAGTTCATCAGGGTTCATTTATAATGTAATTTAAAAAATTAAAACAAAAAACAAAAATTGTTATCAAGCAAAATCATGTTTCCTAGGAAGTACATTAATAGTAACTTTATACGTTTGTACCATTCAGCAAAATGTAGCCAATAGTTTTTGAGTTTACCCCAGACGTGTTACCGCTTTATGTAAGCTAGATAGATTTAGATTAAAACCATAGCAGAAAACACACTTTATTTTCTGCTCATGGGACATAATCACTCAAGAGACATCCACTATACAAAAGTTGTTTCCCTTAGACTATAAATGACATACAGATTTAAGAAACAGGCTCTTTTCAGTCATGTATAAACAGTATACACCCCGGAAGTAAAATCTTACAATAATATTGCACTGGAGTAAGTCGGTGTACAAACCTTGTGTGCGTGTGTGTGTGTGTGTGTGTGTGTGTGTGTGTGTGTGTGTGTGAGTGTGTGAGAGAGAGAGAGAGAGAGAGAGAGAGAGAGAGAGAGAGAGAGAGAGAGAGAGAGAGAGAGAGAGAGAGAGAGAGAGACCACCGTTTGATTTCACAGACATGAGTACATTAAGCCCACTTGAAATCACCCCTTCTTTAAAAGTCCCTGTTGACTTTTGACATCACTTAGTGATTTAAAAGGCTGTATTTATGAAAGGCTTTTGACGGCTGAGGGCCTTTCAAAAGCACAGTCCCGCTTGCGGCTTGTGCCCGAATTGAAAAGAAATGGAATGCGGCCGCTATTGAAAAGCGCGGTGTGAGGGCAACACAAAAGGCGACCAACCGTGACACTAGCCGGCAGCTCAGGCTTACAGTAAAATTGTACTGACATGAGTGTCTGTAAGTGTGTTTGTAAGTGAGTGTGTCTGTTTGTTTATGCGTGTGTGTGTGCGTGCGTGTGTGTGTGCGTGCGTGCGTGCGTGCGTGTGTGCGTGCGTGTGTGCGTGCGCGTGTGCGCGCGTGCGTGCGTGCGCGTGTGCGCGCGTGCGTGTGTGCGTGCGCGTGTGCATGCGTGCGTGTGTGCGTGCGTGTGTGCGCGTGTGCGATTACATGGCATGCGTGTGACTGAGGGCTCTTGCAACTTCTTGCCGCAACTGAAAATCAACAACACACATACAGAACCCCCAGCTCACAAAACTTGCTCGACAAGTCTGGTCGGGTAGCATAAGACTCGTCAGGCTTGTTTCTAATTTAGATATGCATAACATTTTGGAAAGACCAAGATCGATTTTAGGATCAGGTTTTGCCGGATCGGACTTATTCTTGCCGGTTAGTGTTTGAAAATGACCGGTTGTTTTTGTTATAATTTATTCATTGGACTATTAGCCGGTTGAGATGTATGACGTCAGCTCTGTCATACCAAGTTGTGTATGCGTGTCTGTGTTGTTTGAGTGATAGTGTGTCTGTGTGTGCGCGTGTGTGTGTGTGTGTGTGTGTGTGTGTGTGTGTGTGTGTGTGTGTTGGGTGGGGGTGGGGGGGGTGGGGGGTGGGGGGGGGTGGTGGCGGGCGGTGGGGGGTGGGGGGGGGTGTCTTGAGGATCTGTTGTATATGTACTCAGTCGGGTGTATAAAGCAAGGTATGATTTTCTGAGGTGCGTCTCTTTTCAGCTTTTACAGTCATGTACACCGCCTAACCGAACAGGGCGTGAAATTCAATAAGAGTTATTATCCTTTCACGGGCTGGTGGGTTTCAATGGCTCGCGTATGCACCCGGAAGAAAAATCTCGGTGCAGACAGACAGGTGTTTATGACTCACTGTAGGCAAACAGTCTACAGCTTTTTCATGTTACTGTACACCACGCATGCAAGGGCCCATGTGTAACATAGCTGAAATTGTATAGACCACAACAGCATACTGAGTGTGTGTGGCAGACATGGTCTACCAGCTCTGTCAGGCGTGTGATTGTCATGGGATATTACCCTTGTGAAAATGATGTGTACCTGTGTTGCAAGGTTTGCACTTAATGTTTTTGTTTATACATGTTTTATGTTAGTATGTATATATGTATGTACGTACGTGCGTGTGCATGTGCGTGTGTTTATGTGTTGGTATGTGTTGGTATGTGTGTGTGTGTGTGTGTGTCTGTGTATGTTTGCCTGTGTATATAACTTGTATGACAATCTGGCACTGCCCATGAATTATCTTAGTCTACAACTGGCGTGTCTGTGTGTTTGCGTGTGCACGTATATTTGACTTGTTATGTTCCAGAGTCGTGCTTAAACAGAGCCAATTGTATATACAGAGCCAAGTGTTTGCACTGAGCGGTCCCCCCCTGCACAACACAATTCTATAGGCCTTTTGACGCGTGACGTGTGAATGGCGCTGTGAAAGCTTTTACCCAACTCATTGAAAGAGGGTTTGGCATTGAGTCTTGTCAAGCGTGAACTAACATGTTATGTGCGAGACAGATTGATTGATTGTACATTGCTTAACGTCCCGACAGCAACAAGGCTTTCTCAGGACGTGCCTGCACTGCTTGTGAAAAAAAAAAAATAAACAGAACATTGAATGTATGTCGCCAGCCGGTCAAATACATTAAATAAACCTAACACATGGGGCCTAAATAAAGCTAAGACCATTTAGCAACACACATCCAATATCAAGAGCTACAGGCAGTGCAGACAGTAGGGAGAGTTTTCAAAAGGCAAATACAGGTGAATGGACAAAGGGTAGACAGAAACACATGCCCCAGAAAAGAGAGAAAAACCCACCCTGTGGGGCTGACCAGGGTGACCCTGGGAACTAAAAAATACCTAACCCCACCCAAGTCCCCCAGGGCAGACCCGGGTGGGGTGTGCGAGACAGAGCATGTGAGCTTTTTCGGAAATCGACTCTGGCAGTATTGAGAGAAACGGTCATGTAAAAGTTAATGACCGTAATTAGTAATTAATTAAGGTCATTAGGTGTTGACAGAGACAATAGTTATAGAGATAAAACAATAGAGTCCCGATAGATAATCAGATCAATAGAGCCGCATCAGTCATGCTCATCACTTTTTTAAAATCAACGGGTTGATTCAGAATTAACGGGGGTAAATTTGGGGTCAAAAATATGTTATTAAAAAATGATGTAAATTAATGACTGATGCGGCTCTATTGAATTCATTGTCTATCGGGACTCTATTGTTTTATCTCTAAGGTACACATTGGAGTAATACATCCGGCACAGAAAGCAAGTTTTGTACACACACAAGCACTGCTGTCTACAGCGGAAGGAAAGTTCCTCGAACTACACACGTTGTAATCAAGTCATAAGCACATAATTCGAAGAGGTTCATCAAACCAAACTTATATGAGCTTGAAGAGGACAATTTCAAGCATAGTATTACATAATAATATTTACGATTAAAACATTTTAGCCACGGTAATAATAAGTTATAAACAGACTAAACTTATCACATGCCTGACAGACTTCAACAGGGAACAAAGAGCACAACGCTTCCCGCCAGCAGCTAGGCTGGAGCCTGCTATGACCCGCGCGCACTTATCAGTTAAGTGGGTCACAGCTGGCACAGAGCCCAACTAAAGAGAGGAATTTCGAGAAGGGTAAACTGCCGTGTGGCAAACCACCTCAGCTGGTGGGCTAAACCACGTGAGGGGGTGGTGTTCACATTGCACCACTAGGCGGAAAAGCTGTTTCTGACAGCCAACGGCTAGAGGACGGAGGAGATCAGGTTGGATCCAACGGCCAAATGTGGGGGAGTAAACCCTTCAAATCAGGAGTGGAGCCCCGAAGGCAGACAGCTGCTTGTATTCACGCACTGTTCTGGCAGCTCCTGCAGCCAAACTGGTGCCAAACGTACTGCTTTGCATTCCTTTGGATACATCAGCGAGGCCGAGAGGGGGATCTTGACGACTGGGCACCCCAGGATCTCCATACACTTCGCCCAGGCTTGCGCCCTGGAGAGGTCACTCCAGTGACTGACCCAGCAAGCGCATATACTCCATTGTCTTCCGAGACAGGATGCCAAAAAAAAAACTCATGCTCTCATCAAAGAGAAGTACGTATACAGAATCTGATTTGATTTGTTTTTTCAAAAGAGAATGAAAGTATGGCGCAATTCCAAAAGTAGCAAGATATCTGGCTTTGCCCTCCCCGCACTGAAATCCCTTGGCAATGTCACTATCTGGAAACATTGTCTGGAAAAGGTTTGCACTTCCATCACATGACTTGAAGCTCCGATGAGAGTTTACGATGTCCATTGTCCACAAAACTTCTGATGTCAAAACGTCAGTTTTGGTACAAAAAGAGTTCACACTAACACTGACACTCGGCGAAGAAGAAGCAGTAGCATTCGTTGATTGAACAGCATTCTTTGATTGGGTCGACGGTTCTGAAACAGCTGCAGAAGATTTCCCAGAAGTTGACAGTTTGTTGATAAAGCTTGTAATCGAAACAGCAAGTTTACTTGCCGCAATGAGTTGCCTATGTTTCTTCCCTTTTGCATGGCTGACAAGGGCACTTTCTCCCATTGTTCTTAGATCGATCGATTTTTGGCACAGACAACAAAAGCAAGCATGCTTGTTTGTCTTGTCTTCGCGAACCCAATCAGCATACTCTTTTTTTAACAGCCATGATCGACTGAACGTGCATTTTCCATTTGGCATCTTGAATCTTCGGCGCCAATCTCGAACGCAGAACGACTTCCGTGGTACTTGATAACTCTGTCTCAACTTCCTGTGGTGATTATGTCCCTTGATGAGCAGATGACATTTTCGTCGCTGTATCAGGTCTTTCTTTTAGTTTTATAATCGAAATCCCTTTCAAAAGTTGTTTTTATCATTTCTTTTTCAATTGTCTTTCGGTTTTATTTTCTTAACTTCATTATCATTAATACCTTGAGCCCTACTTGATTTTCAAGGGGTTTTCAAGGGTATTTGAGAAATTAGTAAATTTCAAGGGTATTCAAGGCCTTGAAATGGGCATCTCAGAATTCCAGGGTTTTCCAGGGCTTCAGGCACGTACAAACCCTGTCAGCCAGAGGTACCGCCCCAGGTTCAGGGACAAGTACCCTCGGCCGGACGAGGCTGCTGGACCAGTGTGCACCATCTAGCCAGTAAAGAATTTCTGGCCCAGCGAGCTTGCTCGACCCACCCAACCCCCCGCCTGTTCGGCCTCGTCCGAGCGACGCCCGTGCCTGACCCTGTTCACCACGGGATAGGGCTTCACGCCCGCGGAGTGCTTACCGCAGCCTGGACGCTCGACACACTCCAGGTCGGACGTGGCCCTGTACATATGTGTTTACATGTGTATTTGTATATTTATATGTATATAAATATATATATTTCTAGAGTTTGATTGTTTTAACCTTATGCGTTAGAATCTGCAGTCCACCACCATGCAGATTTTGCGAATATAACTGGATGACCAGATTATGCTGTAAGCCCGTGCCTCTGGGGGTAATGGGGATTTATCCTCCCTTCTGTATTTTGCAGGTAATAAACTTATGTGGAAAAGTCTCCGGCCCTGGACGAGGCGTCATCTCTGGCTCTGGCGGGCTCTCCACCTGTGCGGCGTTACACGCCTTCATCAATGGCATGACTATGGCCGCTTCCTGGGCTCTGATGTGTCGGGATGCCTTCTGCGATCCTGCGACCTCCCGATCGACTGGTGGAAGCAGCTCCGGCAGTTACCGCTCAACGGATCGCTCCTCTTCAGCTCACCACCGTCTCAAAGGGATTTCCATTCTCCTGCGGTCTCCTTCCCCCCTGCGCCCCCTGTGGACCTGGTGCCTACGGCCCAGCTCCGAGCCAACGCCCTTCGCGGCCGGGTCACCACTTGCTTCGGACGGCTGCCACAGAGGCCACAACGCATCATGACTCCCAGCCTTCTACAGCCGCCTCATCCTGGTCCCCAAGCCCGGTGGCAAGTGGCGCCCCGTCATCGGCCTCTCTGCGCTGACTAAGTTCTTCGCCGCAGTGCAGCCCTTGGACTTTGCCATCAGCATTTCTTCTCGTTCCCTTGCTCTCCGCCTCCAGACGATTAGCTGCGTTTCGCCTTTGTCGGCGGGGTATACCAGTTCGTGCGCTGCCCTTGGTCTCAACCTCAGTTCCTGGGTGTTCACCCCCGGCACAGACGCCGGCAGCGCCGGGGCCAGACAGCCGTCTTCGAGCCCCACTTCGAACTACCTGGACGATCTTCCCTCATGGAACCAGTCGGAGGCCTTCTTGGGGAAGGATCGGGATGAGCTACTAGATCTACTCGACCGTCTCGGCCCTGGTCAACGTGCGCAAGTCCGACCTCACGCCGTCCTGCTGCTTCGTCTGCCTGGGGATGAAATTTTGCACCGACCTCATCGAGGTGATACTTCCAGAGCAACGGATACAGAAGTTGGCGAACCTAGCAAGACAGGTGTCGCAAGAGGAAGCAGTCTCCGCCAGGGAGTGGCTAGAGCTTTTGGGACCTTATGGGCATGGCAACAGACCTCCTTCCCCTCAGTCGTCTCTACTTCCGCCCGCTTCAGCTGCTCCAGCTTCTCCTCGGCGTCCTCCTCTACCAGGTTCTCCGGTGGGGCAAAGATCGCGGTATCCCTCTCCGAGCGAGATACTTCCCAGGCCAACTGATTGTTCTGACCGACTCCCTCGCAATGCGGCCAGCTTCTCCACGCCGGGTGGGCGCTACATCCGGACATCCTCAGATGAGCTGCGCAGCGTGGGAGACCCCATGATCGACCTCCTCACGCGAGGTGGAATCGCCTGCTGCCCCTCTTCGTCTCCCCATCCCAGACCCGCTAGCCTGGGCAGTCGACGCGCTCTCCATCCCATAGGACGCCCGCGACGAGTACACTGTCCCCAAGGTCCTGCTCAAGGTTTGCAACGCGGTCCTGTCCCTGGGGGCTCCGTTCTGCTAGACCAAGTCATGGACCACCGGCCTCCTGAACCTCACCCCTCTGCGGCTCCCCACCCCACGAATGTCACGTGAGGATCCACAGCAGGCGCTGTTCCACCCATGCCCCGAGCGTCGCCTCCTCCATGCCTGGAGTTTGTGCGGCACTCCCTCGCAGCTAGAGGCTTCTCCAGTGCGTCAGTGGAAGCTATCGCTACAGCCCGCAGGCCCTCAACACTTCGAGTCTACGAGGGAAGGTGGCGAATCCTGTGGCCTTGGTGCGACGACCGACACCTCACCCACATATCCGACAACACCCCAGCTGGCCGAGTTCTTCCTCTGGCTTCGCCGAGCAGCACTTGGCCCGGTCACCTCATAGGGTACCTGACCAGGACCACCAACACGTACCGCCTAGGGCCGGCCAGACTGGTGGCTGCATAGACCTAGCCGACCTGATGGCACACTTGGCCTCCAGCGACCTACCCTCCGCTCGCTGATTCCTCGATGGGACCTGGCCTTGGCGCGGTTGGCCTACATGCCCTGAAGACTTGCCTTTTCCTGGCCCTCGCCATGGCCTCCAGGATCAGCGAACTGCACGCGCTCTCCACATGCCCGGCCAGCCTGCAGTTCAGGACAGATGGCGCCGTGCACCTACTGACCGAGCCTGCGTTCCTGGCCAAGACCCGGTCGCCTTTGGCCGCCACACAGATGATCACCATTCGGCCGTTGAGCCAAGCCTGGCACCATAGACCAGACAGCAGGACCCGGTGAGAGCCTTACGAGTGTACCTGCGCCGAACCAAGCCGCTGCGCAGGGGACGCTCCCACCTATTCTCCCTCTGTCTCCAGGTATAACTGACACTCGGCCCAGACGATATCGTCCGGGCTCCAACGGGTGATACGCTCTGACTACCACACCCTCTCCCCTGAAGCTGCTTGGCGTATGAACGTCAGGGAGCACGAGGTTGGAGCCTTGGCTGCAAGCCCTACCTTCAGCCGCTGCGGCGCCGTCAAGTCTTGTGGCGGCCATGGACTGGCGAGCAGAGTCGACCTCCGACCGGTTTTACCTCAGGGACCGCTCCGGCCAGCAGGGAAGCATATTGCTGGTGGGAGACATCGCCGCGACGCAACACTCCCTCCCAGCACCCCTGGTGCCGTGGGTAGCTCTTAGCTAAAATTGTCGGGAGGTTGCCCCAGGGAGGGCGGGTCTCGTTGGCAGTACTCAAGGGTTAGGGGCTTTACGCGGCACCCACCTCCAAATCGCTGTTCTTCCTAGTAGTAATGTCATCGGTAATGTATTTTGAGGAAACAAATTAATTTTTCTCTAAAATGTATTTTTTCGAAAAATACTTACCGATGACATTACTCAATGCACCCCCCCCCCCCCCCCCCCCACCCCCCCCCCCCCCCACCTGCCTCGCATGCCGCTAGTCAGCTAAGCGAACAGACTGGTGAGCTAAGCGCATGACCGGATGGGTACGGACGGGAGGCTACTCCAGGTACTGGGTTGCGGTAGTCACCCCGAGGATGGGTACTGCACTATGGGTACACAACCGAATTTTGGCTAAAATTGGGCTAGCTGAGAGATATTCCTAGTAGTAATGTCATTGGTAAGTATTTTTCGAAAAAATACATTTTAGAGAAAAATTCATTTTTCAGCATATTTCAATTGGATTACTCGTTAAAGACAGTGTATCGCCCTCCTCACATCACCATTGGCGAGTCTGAACTAAAGTCAGTGCACCAGTTTACTTACCTTGGCTGCATTATCACGTCGGACGCCAAGCTGGACAAGGAGCTTGACAGCAGGCTGGCAAAAGCGAACAGCGCTTTCGGGCGACTTTTCAAGCGGGTGTGGCACAATCAACAGCTGAAAACAGGCACCAAGATCAGCGTGTACAGAGCTGTGGTCCTCACCACCCTGCTGTATGGTTCCGAGTCCTGGGCCCTCTACCGCAGCCAACTACGACTCCTCGAACGCTTCCACCAGCGCTGCCTGCGTACCATCCTGGGCATTCACTGGAGTGACTATGTCACCAACGTCGAGGTCCTTGAACAGGCTGAAGCTGTGAGCATCGAGGCTTTGCTGCTGCGGACACAGCTCCGCTGGGCGGGGCATGTCTCCAGGATGGAGGATCATCGCCTACCAAAGATCACCCTGTTCGGCGAGCTTGCTACTGGACACCGTGACAGAGGGGCACCAAAGAAGAGATACAAAGACTGTCTCAAGAAGTCACTTAGTGCCTGCCAAATCGACCACCACCAGTGGTCTTCGCTTGCTGCGGACCGTGACACCTGGCGCTCCACCATTTACAAGGCAGCTGTCTCCTTTGAGGACTCTCACAGAGCTAGCCTTAAGGACAAGCGGCTCAGGAGAAAAAACAGAGATGCCGCAGCTCAGAACCCTGGCCATACCTTCCCCTGCAGCCACTGCGGTCGAACCTGCCTGTCTCGGATTGGCCTCCGCAGCCACGAACAAGCCTGCAGACGTCGTGGGCAACTCCTATAAAATCTTCGTTCGCGAAGTCAAGCCAAGAGACTCGTTAAAAAGAAAAAAATGCCATTCATAGAAAGTCGGTTGACCTGCATCTGAGTCTGTAATTTGTGTTATATTCATTTGAAATTGTGAATACAGCTAGCTTTAAGAAAGATAGAAAAAATGTTGAAACGAAGAATTCTAGACATCAGACAGTGACATAAAAGCTCTAGACACATTATACATTGTTGCTGGTATTATACATTGTTGCTGAACTGATGCAGAGCAACAGACACGTCATTGTTATACATAAATTGACACAAAGCTCTCTCTCTCTCTCTCTCTCTCTGTGGAAGAAAACAGAGCCTTTTGGATGAGTGACGTCAAACATCAAATTTGACCATTATGTACACGGAGCAATGCCATGACACGAAGCTTACTGTGACATTTTGCTGCTCATAATATTCTTCTTCTTCAGAATTCCTGTCGCTACACAGATCGTATTAATGGCGGGAAATATCCGTCATTATTTGTGTGCGCCGGCGTTTGTGTTGATCAGAGGTTGGGTTAGAGAGGAGGGAAGTGGATTAAAAGGATAAGCTTAAAAATATAAACAACTCTGAATGTTCCTAAAAGAAATACGCATGTGAGCTCCAAACAATACGGTAGACTTTGGGATGAAATCCTCATCTTGTTTGCCTATTTCCTGAGCTCTTGTGACCCTTGACCTTTTCGATTGATTGATTGATTGCACATTGCTTAACGTCCCGACAGCAACAAGGCTTTCTCAGGACGTGCCTGCACTGCTTGTGAAAAAAAATAAACAGAACATTGAATGTATGTCGCCAGCCGGTCAAATACATTAAATAAACCTAACACATGGGGCCTAAATAAAGCTAAGACCATTTAGCAACACACATCCAATATCAAGAGCTACAGGCAGTGCAGACAGTAGGGAGAGTTTTTAAAAGGCAAATACAGGTGAATGGACCTCGGGTAGACAGAAACACATGCCCCAGAATAGAGAGAAAACCCCACCCTGTGGGGCTGACCAGGGTGACCCTGGGAACTAAAAAATACCTAACCCCACCCAAGTCCCCCAGGGCAGACCCGGGTGGGGTTTGACCTTTTCGAAGGGTCATCCCAAATAGTATGTTTTAGGTCTTACCATCAGAAATCTCTGTAGCAAGTTTGGGTTTGAAGTTGTAAATAGTATTTGAGAAAAAATTCATTTTTGTCTAAAAGGTATTTTTTCGAAAAATACTTACCGATGACATGACTTTGTGGACATGACTTTGTGGAAATGTCTACTACTAGTTCAATTTTAGCCTACTCACCCGTTGTGTGCCCACACAACCCGGGAGGCACTCGGGGAACCCCCCCTAGAGGGGCTGAGAGTTGTCTCCCGTTTCCCGCCTTACCGGCTCCGGTCACGAGACCGGCCAGTTTTTCTGATACTTCGCTCGAAAGCGGCAAGCGGGGCAGGAGGGAGGGTCCTCCGAGTCATGTCATCGGTAAGTATTTTTCGAAAAAATACCTTTTAGAGAAAAATGAATTTGTTTCCTCAAAAACATTACCGATGACATGACTTTGTGGAAGAATTGCGATGAGGAGGAGGGTGCCGCGCAAACTCCTAATGGTAAACAGCGCCGTCCTCCCAGTCGCAACCTCCCGACAATTTTAGCGAAGTGCATACCTACGGCGCCGGGAGGGAGTGTTGCGCCACGGCGATGTCCCCCACTAGTGCGAGATTCTCTCTTTGGCCTGCCAGGTCCCTGAGGTAGAAGCGGGCGAATACAGATTCAGTCTGCCAGCCCACGGCTGCCACGATGTCCTTGACAGCGCAGTTTCGATCAAACGCGAGGCTCGTGGCCATGGCTCGTACCTCATGTGCGCGAATGTGCAGCCTCTTCGCTCCCTGCGGGGAGATATCTTGATACGCGGAGCGTATAACCCAGCGGAGCCAGGATGAGATCGTCTGGGCTGTTATGTCATTCCTGCTGGGTCTCAGAGGTAGGAAGAGGCGCGAACGCCCTCTGCGGAAGGCTTTAGATCGTCGCAGATAAACTCTAAGGGCGCGCACGGGATCCTGTTGCCTGGTCTCCTGAGACAGAGGGTTGGTTCTTAGCGGCCGTAAGGTGATAACCTGAGGCGCAGTCAGAGGAGACCTGTTCTTGGCCAGGAAGGCAGGGTCAGTGAGGAGTTGAACAGACCCGTCCGCTCGGAACTGTAGGCAGGTAGGCCGCGCCGAGAGTGCGTGTAGCTCACTCACCCGAGAGGCGGTAGCAAGGGCCAGCAGGAAGCACGTCTTTCGTGTCACATCTGCGAAACGGGCCAAAGGTAAGGGTTCAAATCTGTCAGAATTCAACCACGTTAGCACCCAGGGCAGGTCCCAGCGGGGAAGGAGTGAGCGGTGTGTTGGGCGCTGGATGCCAAAGTGACCCATAAGGTCGGCTAAGTCTTTGCAGGCGCCCGGGTCTGGGTGTCCAAGGTGTCGATAAGTGTCAGCGATCATGGACAGGTAACCCCTCACAGTGATGGGGGCCAGGCCTAAGTCTCGAAAGAGCCAGAGGAAGAAGTCCGCCAGCTGAGGATTAGTCAGTTCCGTGGGTGACAGGCCGTGCTCAGAGCACCAGGAAAACAGGACTCGCCACTTTCCCTCGTAGACTCGGATGGTGGAAGGTCTGCGGGCCGAAGCGATCGCCTCCACTGCTGCACCCGAGTAGCCTCTAGCTCCGAGGGCTTGCCGCACAACCTCCAGGCGTGAAGGAGGAGCCGCTCCGGGCAGGGGTGGAACCGCGGCTGACGCGGTTGCTTGAGCATGGTGCGTGGGGCGGGAAGCAGCAGGGGCGGGTCCGTGGCGAGGCTGAGAAGGTCGGTGGTCCAGGAGCGGTTCCAGGCGAACGGTGCAACTAACAGCAGGACCGCCGAGCAGCCCCGAAGCTTGAGAAGGACTTTGGGTACGAGAACCGTCGGGGGGAAGGCGTAAGCCACCAGGCCGTCCCAGGGAATGGAGAGTGCATCGACAGCCCAGGCAAGGGGATCGGGAATCGGGGAGACGAAGAGCGGCAGCTGATGGTTCCACCTCGTGGCGAACAAGTCGACCTGGGGAGTCTCCCACCGGGCACAGATCATCCGAAAGATGTCCTGCCGAAGGGTCCATTCCGTGTGCAGGAGCTGGCTGCGGCGAGACAGCGAGTCGGCTAAGACATTCAGGTGTCCGGGGATGTGTCGGGCTCGAATGGTAATACCCCGGTCCTCGCACCAACGCATCATCCGGTAGAGGAGCATACAAAGGTCGGGAGAGCGAGTGCCACCTTGTTTCTGGATTTAAGCCACCACAGTCGTGTTGTCCGAGAGGACGAGTAGCTCCTGGTGTCTGAGGAGATCCTCCCAGAACTGCAAGGCTTCCCAAACAGCCTGCATCTCCAGCCAGTTGATGTGGGTGTGCGCTAAGTCCGCGGGCCAGGGCCCCGAAGTCGAGAGGAACCGAGGAAGGAGATGAGCGCCCCACCCAGTGAGGCTGGCGTCGACACAAAGCGAGGTCTGGGGTGGAGGGGCGGCCAGGGGAACTCCCGACGCTAGCCAAGAGTGGTCGGTCCACCGACGAAGATGAGGCAGCAGCATCTGGGGCACCGGAACCAACGTCGTTAAGTCGCCTGACGACGGGCGCCAATGGAGTAGGAGATGCAGCTGCATCGGCCGGGAGTAGAGACGACCTAGGGGGATAAGGTCCGCTGCGGCGTTCAGCAGGCCCAAAAGCTGGAGCCAGACTCTGGCGGGGGCCACGTCCTGTCGTGCTAACTGACCGGCTAGGTCCGCAATCTTCTGGATCCGAGGGGCTGGGAGGTGCACCGTGTTGAGGTCGGTCGCAAATTCCATGCCCAGGTGCACGAAGCGGCGGGACGGAGAGAGATCCGACTTGCCGTCGTTCACTAGGAAGCCCAGGTGTGCCAGAAGCAGCAGCAGCGCATCCCTGTCCAACGCGAGCGAGGTCTCTGACTGGTTGCGTAGGAGAAGGTCGTCTAGGTAATTCGACGTCGGACTGGAGGAAGACTGTCGGGCCTTGGCGACTACGGCGTCCATGAGCCGGGTGAACACCCAGGGGCTGAGGTTGAGACCGAACGGGAGCGCGCGAAACTGGTATACCACGCCGTCGATCGCAAACCGGAGGAACTTCCTGGAGGCCTGGTGCATCGGGACATGCAGGTACGCATCTGAAAGGTCCAAGCTGACTGCGAAGTCCAGAGGATGGACCGCGGCTTTCAGGGCTCGTGCAGTCTCCATCCGGAAGGAGGGGGCCGTAATGTACTTGTTCAGGGCCGAGAGATTGATAACCGGTCGCCATCTCCCTCCAGGCTTCGGAACGACGAACAAGCGGCTGTAGAAGGCTGGGGAGTCGGGGACGCGTACCACCTCCGTGGCGGCTTTCCTCAGGAGGGAGGAGACCTCTCCCCGAAGAGCGGAGGCCTTCAACGGGTCGCTGGGGATCTCGGTCCAAAGGGGGGAGCGACGCAAAGGAGGAGGGCTGCGAAAGGCGATCCGGAGGCCGGCCGAGACGGTGTCGCAAATCCAGGGGTCGTCGGGAAAGAGTGTGAGCCAATTTCCGCTGAAAAAGGCTAGCCTCCCACCGACCGGAGACCCCGAAGTGGTCGGCGGGGGCAAGGCTGGGGGGCAGTCAGGCAGCCCGCCCGCGACCCGGTCGCCGGGCGGGACGGGGCCAGGCGGGGGCACGGGCCCTGGAGGGTCTAGGACGGCCAAAGGCGGGGGCCTGCTCTGGGGCCGAAGCAGCAGAGGGTCTAACCGACCGCGAGGCGTGACCCCTAGCCTGGCGGGAGGACGGAAAGCGGCGGGGCGGAGGAGCACTCACAGGCCAGCGGTCGGGGTTGGAGGCTCGAACGGAGGACCAGGTGTCGCTGAAAAGCAGGGGGCCACCCAGCGGAGCACGACGAAGCTGCGCACGCAGGTCAGGTGGTATCCCTCGGCAGGCAAGTAGAAGGGCGTCTCGACGCATCAGGTCACAGTTGGCGGAGGCAGCCATAGCGTTAACGGACGAGTGGTAGGCGGCTCGGTTGGCGACTTCCGCTAAGACGAGTAAATCCCCAAGGAGAGGCGTGATAGAAGGATGCCAAGAGTCTTCCACACGACGAACCAGGGCTTGAGCGAGCAGCTCCAGGAACCCAGCGCAGGCTAAGGTGTTCCGCACCAGAGACGCAGTCATATCCAGGCCACGAGGGAGGGAACGGCGAAGGAGGGCGGAGCCGCCAGCTTGCGACACGGCCGGGGGGGTCGATCGCAGGAAGAGGGATGGAGAAAGCCTGGGAATGACCGGCATACCAATCCCGACGGAAGGCGATGTCCAGGCCAGCCGGGTAGCGACGATCGGAGAAGAACACCGGCTCTCGAGACGCGGGATGTTGCAGGTGCGCTGAGAAGACATCTCGCAGCTCCTTAAATCCAGGCGGCTGGGGAAGCGACTTGAACCTCTTCACCTGACGCTCGGCATCCACAAAGGCCAAGACCTCAGAGTGGCCGCGATGATCCTGGCGGCTTCATCCAAGGCTAAGAGGGTCTCCGCCCGGGACGACGACGGAAGGGTCGAGGGGACATCATCACCGACGTCGGCGGGCGAAAGGGAGCGAGCATCCTCCTCCAACAGGGCTGAGACGGAGTCTTCGGGCAGCAAGCTGAGGGCTTCTTCGTCCAGGGGGTGGCGAGAAGGCGGGTGAGGCACCAAGGAAGGACGAAGCTTGGGCGGGGACGCATCTCGAACCTCACGGGAAGCCCGGGAACGAGCCGGCAGCGATGACGGAGGCGGGGATCGCCGAGGCGAACGCGGGAAGGAGCGAGGAGGGGTCCTGTCCGGTGCACGGGAACGACGTCTAGGTGAAGGATGGCGGACAACCGAAGAGGAGTGCCGATCACGGGAAGATGGACGACGATGGCGGTGACGCGGCGAACGCATCGAACGGTGCGAAGGCGAGCGCGACCGAGCGCGCGACGAGGAGTGGCGGGGGGAGCGGCGACGCTCCCGGCGGGGGGAATGATCCTTCCGGCGGCGCTCGCGGGGCGAGTGTCTAACACTGACGGTGGAACGGGAAAAGTCGGGGGCGCGACTGTGTCGCGTAGGTTGAGGCTGACGTCTCTCCTGGCGGGACTCAGTGAGAAGGGCTCTATGCCGGCGTACAGATCCTCCGGAAGGATCAGCGGGCTTATCGTGGAGAGAGAGAGGAGCAAGGCCAGTCAACGTGGGACGGCTCGTGGCGAACTGCTGCAGGCCGGGCTCAGTGAGGCGGGCGCTCTGCCGGCAAACAGACCCTCCGGAAGGGTCAGCGGGCGTGGCAGCAGTGGCAGTCCTCTGGTCAGCGAACAACGCAGGGTCCCGACGATCAATCCGTTCCGAGAGGCCGAGGCGAGGAAGAGCGGTCGTTACCACAGGGGTGACGTCAACAGGAGTGGGACGAGAGATAGCAGACGGAGGTCGCTCTCGCCGGTAAAAACTCCAGAGGTCAGACCAACGGATCTCCGGCCAGGTCGCACAGACATCGCAGAGATGGTCCGAGGAGCAGCCCGAGCAGGGGAGGCAGACCGCATGGTCGTCCGTCGGCCACTTGAAGTCGCCGCATTGAGAGCAGGTAAGCATTTGGTTCCTGCAACAGACAAAGAGCACAAGGTCGCAAAGGCGGACAAGGGAGCCTAGCCCCACACCAAGGTACTCCAAGCGCCGTGACCACCGGCGCGTAAAATAGTGGCTACAGTCTCCCAGAGCTAAAGGGCCTTTAAGGTAGACGAACGGAGTGTGAGTGCCCGAAGGCCCTACGAGAACAGAAACCCTAGTCTACAAGGCAACGTCTTCTCATAACAGTGAAACACCAAAGGAGAGAAAGGCGACGTCCCTCGAGGAGACTCGTAAAAAGGTCGTGCAAGGCGCCGAAACGTAAGCTCAACAGCTGGCGCCCACGTAGTAGCAAAGCCGAAAGGGAAGCCCAACGGTAGCCGGCTCTCGGCCCGAGGGCCGGCTGTGGGAAACTACCACTACCTTACCTCCGAGACGAATCGGGAACAGGGGGAAGGGTAGCCATACACCTCCACAGCCTAGAGGAGAGCAGCAGAACGACGCCAGCAGAGGCAGGGAACATGAAGGCAGGTCAGCGCTAGGAGGCGCAGAGCACACGAAGAGGCAACGAGCGTAGGCAAGAGAAGGACCAGTCGAAGCGGCGCGAGAGCAAGGCCAGACACGTCTTCTCTGTACGAGAGAAGAAGCAAAACTGGCCGGTCTCGTGACCGGAGCCGGTAAGGCGGGAAACGGGAGACAACTCTCGGCCCCTCTAGGGGGGGTTCCCCGAGTGCCTCCCGGGTTGTGTGGGCACACAACGGGTGAGTAGGCTAAAATTGAGCTAGTAGTAGACATTTCCACAAAGTCATGTCCACAAAGTCATGTCATCGGTAATGTTTTTGAGGAAACAAACATCTTTTGTCAAAATATGGCTATTTTTTTACCCATTCCTGAGCTCGTGACCCTTGACCTTTCCAAGGGATCAACCAAATTAGTATGCATAGAAAGGTCTTCCCATCAGCTATCCTTGTACCAAGTTTGGGTTTGAAGTAGTCAATAATATTTGAGAAAAAATGAATTATGTCAAAACATAGCTATTTTTTACCTATTCCCTGATCCCGTGACCTTGACCTTTGTGAGAGGTCATTTAAATTGTTATGTTTAGAAAGGTCTTGCCACAAGTATCCTGGGGCAAGTTTGAAGACTGTGGCTTCAATTAATCTCAAAGAAAATGCCAATGTTAAAGTTTTTTACCACGGACAACAGACGAACATCCACTGGCCGAGAAAATACTCACTTTTGCTTCGCACGTGAGCTAAAAAAAGACAGAGAATAGACAGCAAACATACTCAACCCACAGATAATACATCACTTACATTTCCTCGTGCAAGATAATTCTGAACAAAGTCCTTGTACGTGATTTCCCTGTACTGTGTCTGGTACAGCCCTATCAGTCCCACAATGCCCACGCCTGTCAGCAGACCAATCAGCATCTTTGTGTTGGGGTCATTAGGGTCACCAAAGGGGCCTTTGCCTCTGAGGAAGGCAAAATATGCACAGATAAGTGAAGGTGAAATAAAAATATTAATAATACCAGTGTTTCAATGAGCGCTGGTCTGTGATTGTGGACCTTACAGTTTCAAGCTATGACTATAAGCCAAAATCATAGATCACCACACAAACTACTTTTTGGATGATTATTGGCACACATACTGACACTGACAGTACAGAAACAGCACAGAGTTTCCCTCTCTTTCGACTAGTAGTAGTAAAGTGGTATTTAACTAGCGCATGATTATAAAAGACGTACACAAATAAAATTGCATGTTTGTCTCAGCCTTTATTTAATACACTGTTTCCATTAAAACATGCATTGTTGACCTACTTCTGATTTCCAGAAATTGACTACTCCATTAAGCACGGGCGACAGTGTAAAAATTTGAAATGACTGCAAACGGTCCACGGCCAGCAAGAGACATAAATTCTCATAAGCCCCGCTGATGCTGAGACTCATGTGAATGTATGCCTCTCGCAGGTGGAACATCCTGGCTGAAGGCCTATTCTACCTGAGCCAAAATTCATCTTTCTGGGATTTTGAAAAAGCTCAATCCCCAGGCACCAGGACTGAAGACTCACCCATGAGTAATAAGTCCATAAAAGTATTTTTAATAATTGCATTTCCCTGTTTCATTAACTTGTGCAAACTTAATAAAACACAACAGTGGAAGTTCAAACTAGTACAAACAGAACATACAACTTTGTGTGCTCTTCAAATTCTTTCTTCAAGTTGAATGACAAATTTAAACTTACTTCCCAAAGCCAAAGGTGAATTCTCCTTTCTTGCCACCCTCACTCCAAGTAGGCTTCTGACGGTCACCAGGGGATCTAGAGGGCGGTGGTTCTGTCCTTGGAGCTTCTGCAAATATATAGCAATTTTAAAGTAATACTATTACTAATAGCATGGTTGATCTGCCTACTGAACAGCATTGGATGTATCCCAGTTTTTTAAAATTAATTTTTCTCTAAAATGTATTTTTTCGAAAAATACTTACCGATGCCATTACTTAAGTGGAACAACCTATAGCTAGCGTAATTTTAGCCCAAAAACTTACGATGTGTACCATCAGAGCCAGGGGAGGCCACCCAGGGTACCATGGTCTAGTGCCCGAGTAGCCTCCCTTCCCCCGCCGACAGGTGAGCGACAGCTCATCCAATCCCACCAGTTCTTTCGTTTACCTGAAGAGCGGCTAGCGGGGTAGGCGGGAGGGTCGTCCGAGTAATGGCATCGGTAAGTATTTTTCGAAAAATTCATTTTTCTCTAAAAGGTATTTTTTCGAAAAATACTTACCGATGACATGACTTTATGGAAATGTCTACTACTAGCTCAATTTTAGCCTACTTACCCGTTGTGTGCCCACACAACCCGGGAGGCACTCGGGGAACCCCCCCTAGAGGGGCCGAGAGTTGTCTCCCGTTTCCCGCCTTACTGGCTCCGGTCACGAGACCGGCCAGTTTTTCTGATACTTCGCTCGAAAGCGGCAAGCGGGGCAGGAGGGAGGGTCCTCCGAGTCATGTCATCGGTAAGTAATTTTCGAAAAAATACCTTTTAGAGAAAAATGAATTTGTTTCCTCAAAAACATTACCGATGACATGACTTTATGGAAGAATTGCGATGAGGAGGAGGGTGCCGCGGAACTCTTAATGGTAACAGCGCCGTCCTCCCAGTCGCAACCTCCCGACAATTTTAGCGAAGTGCATACCTACGGCGCCGGTGGCGCCGGGAGGGAGTGTTGCGCCACGGCGATGTCCCCCACTAGTGCGAGATTCTCTCTTTGGCCTGCCAGGTCCCTGAGGTAGAAGCGGGCGAATACAGATTCAGTCTGCCAGCCCATGGCTGCCACGATGTCCTTGACAGCGCAGTTTCGGTCAAACGCGAGGCTCGTGGCCATGGCTCGTACCTCATGTGCGCGAATGTGCAGCCTCTTCGCTCCCTGCGGGGAGATATCTTGATACGCGGAGCGTATAACCCAGCGGAGCCAGGACGAGATCGTCTGGGCTGTTATGTCATTCCTGCTGGGTCTCAGAGGTAGGAAGAGGCGCGAACGCCCCCTGCGGAAGGCTTTAGATCGTCGCAGATAAACTCTAAGGGCGCGCACGGGATCCTGTTGCCTGGTCTCCTGAGACAGAGGGTTGGTTCTTAGCGGCCGTAAGGTGATAACCTGAGGTGCCGTCAGAGGAGACCTGTTCTTGGCCAGGAAGGCAGGGTCAGTGAGGAGTTGAACAGACCCGTCCGCTCGGAACTGTAGGCAGGTAGGCCGCGCCGAGCGTGTAGCTCACTCACCCGAGAGGCGGTAGCAAGGGCCAGCAGGAAGCACGTCTTTCGTGTCACATCTGCGAAACGGGCCAAAGGTAAGGGTTCAAATCTGTCAGAATTTAACCACGTTAGCACCCAGGGCAGGTCCCAGCGGGGAAGGAGTGAGCGGTGTGTTGGGCGCTGGATGCCGAAGTGACCCATAAGGTCGGCTAAGTCTTTGCAGGCGCCCGGGTCTGGGTGTCCAAGGTGTCGATAAGTGTCAGCGATCATGGACAGGTAACCCCTCACAGTGATGGGGGCCAGGCCTAAGTCTCGAAAGAGCCAGAGGAAGAAGTCCGCCAGCTGAGGATTAGTCAGTTCCGTGGGTGACAGGCCGTGCTCAGAGCACCAGGAACACAGGACTCGCCACTTTCCCTCGTAGACTCGGATGGTGGAAGGTCTGCGGGCCGAAGCGATCGCCTCCACTGCTGCACCCGAGTAGCCTCTAGCTCCGAGGGCTTGCCGCACAACCTCCAGGCGTGAAGGAGGAGCCGCTCCGGGCAGGGGTGGAACAGCGGCTGACGCGGTTGCTTGAGCATGGTGCGTGGGGCGGGAAGCAGCAGGGGCGGGTCCGTGGCGAGGCTGAGAAGGTCGGTGGTCCAGGAGCGGTTCCAAGCGAACGGTGCAACTAACAGCAGGACCGCCGAGCAGCCCCGAAGCTTGAGAAGGACTTTGGGTACGAGAACCGTCGGGGGAAAGGCGTAAGCCACCAGGCCGTCCCAGGGAATGGAGAGTGCATCGACAGCCCAGGCAAGTGGATCGGGAATCGGGGAGACGAAGAGCGGCAGCTGATGGTTCCACCTCGTGGCGAACAAGTCGACCTGGGGAGTCTCCCACCGGGCACAGATCATCCGAAAGATGTCCTGCCGAAGGGTCCATTCCGTGTGCAGGAGCTGGCTGCGGCGAGACAGCGAGTCGGCTAAGACATTCAGGTGTCCGGGAATGTGTCGGGCTCGAATGGTAATCCCCCGGTCCTCGCACCAACGCATCATCCGGTAGAGGAGCACACAAAGGTCGGGAGAGCGAGTGCCCCCTTGTTTTTGGATGTAAGCCACCACAGTCGTGTTGTCCGAGAGGACGAGTAGCTCCTGGTGTCTGAGGAGATCCTCCCAGAACTGCAGGGCTTGCCACACAGCCTGCATCTCCAGCCAGTTGATGTGAGTGTGCGCTAAGTCCGCGGGCCAGGGCCCCGAAGTGGAGAGGAACCAAGGAAGGAGATGGGCGCCCCACCCAGTGAGGCTGGCGTCGACACAAAGCGAGGTCTGGGGAGGAGGGGCGGCCAGGGGAACTCCCGACGCTAGCCAAGAGTGGTCGGTCCACCGACGAAGATGAGGCAGCAGCATCTGGGGCACCGGAACCAACGTCGTTAAGTCGCCTGACGACGGGCGCCAATGGAGTAGGAGATGCAGCTGGATCGGGCGGGAGTAGAGACGACCTAGGGGGATATGGTCCGCTGCGGCGTTCAGCAGGCCCAAAAGCTGGAGCCAGACTCTGGCGGGAGCCACGTCCTGTCGTGCTAACTGACCGGCTAGGTCCGCAATCTTCTGGATCCGAGGGGCTGGGAGGCGCACCGTGTTGAGGTCGGTCGCAAATTCCATGCCCAGGTGCACGAAGCGGCGGGACGGAGAGAGATCCGACTTGCCGTCGTTCACTAGGAAGCCCAAGTGTGCCAGAAGCAGTAGCAGCGCATCCCTGTCCGACGCGAGCGAGGTCTCTGACTGGTTGCGTAGGAGGAGGTCGTCTAGGTAATTCGACGTCGGACTGGAGGAGGACTGTCGGGCCTTGGCGACTACGGCGTCCATCAGCCGGGTGAACACCCAGGGGCTGAGGTTGAGACCGAATGGGAGCGCGCGAAACTGGTATACCACACCGTCGATCGCAAAGCGGAGGAACTTCCTGGAGGCCTGGTGCATCGGGACATGCAGGTACGCATATGAAAGGTCCAGGCTGACTGCGAAGTCCAGAGGCTGGACCACGGCTTTCAGGGCTCGTGCAGTCTCCATCCGGAAGGAGGGGGCCGTAATGTACTTGTTCAGGGCCGAGAGATCGATCACCGGTCGCCATCTCCCTCCAGGCTTCGGAACGACGAACAAGCGGCTGTAGAAGGCTGGGGAGTAGGGGACGCGTACCACCTCCGTGGCGGCTTTCCTCAGGAGGGAGGAGACCTCTCCCCGAAGAGCGGAGGCCTTCAACGGGTCGCTGGGGATCTCGGTCCAAAGGGGGGAGCGACGCAAAGGAGGCGGGCTGCGAAAGGCGATCCGGAGGCCGGCCGAGACGGTGTCGCAAATCCAGGGGTCGTCGGGAAGAGTGTGAGCCAATTTCCGCTGAAAAAGGCTAGCCTCCCACCGACCGGAGACCCCGAAGTGGTCGGTGGGGGCAAGGCTGGGGGGCAGTCAGGCAGCCCGCCCGCGACCCGGTCGCCGGGCGGGACGGGGCCAGGCGGGGGCACGGGCCCTGGAGGGTCTAGGATGGCCAAAGGAGGGGACCTGCTCAGGGGCCGAAGCAGGGGCTGAAGCAGCAGAGGGTCTAACCGACCGCGAGGCGCGACCCCTAGCCTGGCGGGAGGGCGGAAAGCGGCGGGGAGGAGGAGCACTCACAGGCCAGCGGTCAGGGTTGGAGGCTCGAACGGAGGACCAGGTGTCGCCGAAAAGCAGGGGGCCACCCAGCGGAGCACGACGAAGCTGCGCACGCAGGTCAGGAGGTATCCCTCGGCAGGCAAGCAGAAGGGCGTCTCGACGCATCAGGTCACAGTTGGCGGAGGCGGCCATAGCGTTAACGGACGAGTGGTAGGCGGCTCGGTTGGCGACTTCCGCTAAGACGAGTAAATCCCCAAGGAGAGGCGTGATAGAAGGGTGCCAAGCGTCTTCCACACGACGAACCTGGGCTTGAGTGAGCAGCTCCAGGAACCCAGCGCAGGCTAAGGTGTTCCGCACCAGAGACGCAGTCATATCCAGGCCACGAGGGAGGGAACGGCGAAGGAGGGCGGAGCCACCCGCTTGCGTCACGGCCGGGGGGTCGATCGCAGGAAGAGGGATGGAGAAAGCCTGGGAATGACCGGCATACCAATCCCGACGGAAGGCGATGTCCAGGCCAGACGGCCAGCGACGATCGGAGAAGAACACCGGCTCTCGAGACGCAGGAAGTTGCAGGTGCGCTGAGAAGACATCTCGCAGCTCCTTAAATCCCGGCGGCTGGGGAAGCGACTTGAACCTCTTCACCTGACGCTCGGCGTCCA
Organism: Semisulcospira habei; assembly: GCA_036245525.1. Lineage (NCBI taxonomy): Eukaryota > Metazoa > Mollusca > Gastropoda > Semisulcospiridae > Semisulcospira > Semisulcospira habei. The sequence continues at coordinate 120,702,242 of BTPG01000002.1, read as the reverse complement.
CAAAGGCCGAGACCTTCCTCTTCAGGGGGGGAGAGGCTGGGCATTAGTCCGCTGGCAGAGTGGCCGCGATGATCCTGGCGGCTTCATCCAAGGCTAGGAGGGTCTCCGCCCAGGACGACGACGGAAGGGTCGAGGGGACATCATCACCGACGTCGGCGGGCGAAATGGAGCGAGCATCCTCCTCCAACAGGGCTGAGACGGAGTCTTCGGGCAGCAAGCTGAGGGCTTCTTCGTCCAGGGGGTGGCGAGAAGGCGGGTGAGGCACCAAGGAAGGTCGAAGCTTGGGCGGGGGCGCATCTCGAACCTCACGGGAAGCCCGGGAACGAGCCGGCAGCGACGACGGTGGCGGGGAACGCCGAGGCGAATGCGGGAAGGAGCGAGGAGGGGTCCTGTCCGGAGCGCGGGAACGACGTCTGGGTGAAGGACGTCGGCCAACCGAAGAGGAGTGCCGATCACGGGAAGATGGTCGACGATGGCGGTGACGCGGCGAACGCATCGAGCGGCGCGAAGGCGAGCGCGACCGAGCGCGCGATGAGTGGCGGGGGGAGCGGCGAAGCTCCCGGCGGGGGGAATGATCCTTCCGGCGGCGCTCGCAGGGCGAGCGCGAGTGTCTAGCACTGACGGTGGAACGGGAAAAGTCGGGGGCGCGACTGTGTCGCGTAGGTTGCAGCTGACGTCTCTCCTGGCGGACTCAGTGAGAAGGGCTCTATGCCGGTGTACAGATCCTCCGGAAGGATCAGCGGGCTTATTGTGGAGAGAGAAAGGAGCAAGGCCAGTCAACGTGGGACGGCTCGTGGCGAAATGCTGCAGGCCGGGCTCAGTGAGGCGGGCGCTCTGCCGGCAAACAGACCCTCCGGAAGGGTCAGCGGGCGTGGCAGCAGTGGCAGTCCTCTGGTCAGCGAACAACGCAGGGTCCCGACGATCAATCCGTTCCGAGAGGCCGAGGCGAGGAAGAGCGGTCGTTACCACAGGGGCGACGTCAACAGGAGTGGGACGAGAGATAGCAGACGGAGGTCGCTCTCGCCGGTAAAAACTCCAGAGGTCAGACCAACGGATCTCCGGCCAGGTCGCACAGACATCGCAGAGATGGTCCGAGGAGCAGCCCGAGCAGGGGAGGCAGACCGCATGGTCGTCCGTCGGCCACTTGAAGTCGCCGCATTGAGCGCAGGTAAGCATTTGGTTCCTGCAACAGACAAAGAGCACAAGGTCGCAAAGGCGGACAAGGGAGCCTAGCCCCACACCAAGGTACTCCAAGCGCCATGACCAGCGGCGCGTAAATAGTGGCTACAGTCTCCGAGAGCTAAAGGGCCTTTAAGGTAGACGAACGGAGTGTGAGTGCCCGAAGGCCCTACGAGAACAGAAACCCTAGCCTACAAGGCAACGTCTTCTCGTAACAGTGAAATACCAAAGGCGACGTCCCTCGAGGAGACTCGTAAAAAAGGTCGTGCAAGGCGCCGAAGCGTAAGCTCAACAACTGGCGCCCACGTAGTAGCAAAGCCGAAAGGAAAGCCCAACGGTAGCCGGCTCTCGGCCCGAGGGCCGGCTGTGGGAAACTACCACTACCTTACCTCCGAGACGAAACAGGAACAGGGGGAAGGGTAGTCATACACCTCCACAGCCTAGAGGAGAGCAGCAGAACGACGCCAGCAGAGGCAGGGAACAAGAAGGCAGGTCAACGCTAGGAGGCGCAGAGCACACGAAGAGGCAACGAGCGTATGCAAGAGAAGGACCGGTCGAAGCGGCGCGAGAGCAAGGCCAGACACGTCTTCTCTGTACGAGCGAAGTAGCAAAAACTGGCCGGTCTCGTGACCGGAGCCGGTAAGGCGGGAAACGGGAGACAACTCTCGGCCCCTCTAGGGGGGGGTCCCCGAGTGCCTCCCGGGTTGTGTGGGCACACAACGGGTAAGTAGGCTAAAATTGAGCTAGTAGTAGACATTTCCATAAAGTCATGTCATCAGTAATGTTTTTGAGGAAACAAAATACATTTTAGAGAAAAATTAATTTGTTTCTTCAAAAACATTACCGATGACATTACTTAAGTGGAGAATGGTGAAGAGGAGGAGGGTGCAGCGTAACCCAGTAGCCAACCGAGCTAGCCAGACCTGTCCTCCTCGGAGCTCGCTCCCGATAATTTTAGCTAAAGGTTTACCTACGGCACCGAGGGTGCCGGGAGGGAGTGTCACGCCGCCGTAATGTCCCCCACCAGGGCCAGGTTGTCTCGCTGGCCAGCCAGTTTACGTAGGTAGAAACGGGTGAAGGTAGACTCGGTCCGCCAGCCAACGGCCGCCACGATGTCTCGAACAGCGCAGTTGCGGTCGAAGGCGAGGCTTGCAGCCATGGCTCTGACCTCGTGGGCCCGGATGCGTAGTCGCTTGGCAGCGTCCGGGCAGAGGTCCTGATAGGCAGAACGTATCACCCATCTTAGCCAGGAAGAGATCGTCTGGGCTGAGATATCTTGTCTACCTGGGGACAGAGGAAGAAAAAGGCGGGTGCGTCCCCGGCGGAGCGGCTTGGTTCGGCGCAGGTACACTCGTAAGGCTCTCACCGGGTCCTGTTGTCTGACTTCCTTGCTCGGATCAACCGGCTTCAGCGGTTGAATGGTGATCACCTGGGGGGCTGTCAACGGAGACTGGTTCTTGGCCAAGAAGGCCGGGTCCGTCAGCAGCTGCACGGATCCATCCGTCCTGAATTGCAGGCAGGAGGGGAGCACGGAGAGCGCGTGCAGCTCACTCACTCTGGAGGCTGTAGCTAAGGCGAGAAGAAAGCAGGTCTTCCGCGTGAGGTCGGCCAGGCTTGCCAGGGGAAGCGGCTCAAAACGCTCAGTGTTCAGCCAGGTGAGTACCCAGGGAAGGTCCCAACGTGGGATCAGGGAGCGGAGGGTCGGTCGCTGAATACCGAAGTGGCCCATGAGGTCAGCGAGGTCTTTAGACTTGCCCGGATCCGCTCGGCCCAGGTGCCGGTAAGTGTCGGCGATTATAGCAAGGTAGCCCCTGATGGTGATCGGCGCCAAGTGCTGTTCGGCGAAGAGCCAGAGGAAGAACTCAGCCAATTGGGGGGAAGTCAGATCAGTAGGGGAGAGATGATGGAGGGCGCACCAGGCCCCTAGCACTCTCCACTTTCCCTCGTAGACTCGGAGGGTCGAGGGTCTGCGGCCTGAAGCGATAGCTGCCACTGTCTCATGCGAGAAACCTCTAGTGGCGAGGGCTTGCCGCACAATCTCCAAGCGTGAAGTAGCAGTCGTTCGGGGCACGGATGGAAGAGCGGCTGCCGTGGCTGATTGAGCATCGTGCGAGGGGTGGGAAGCCGCAGAGGGGGTCCCGTGGCGAGGTTCAGGAGGTCGGTGGTCCAAGACTTGGTCCAACAGAACGGCGCCACTAGCAAGAGGATCGTGTTGCATCCTTTCAGCTTGAGCAGGACCTTGGGTACTAGGACTGAGGGGGGGTAAGCATACGCACAAAGACCGTCCCAGGGGATGGAGAGTGCGTCGACCGCCCAGTCCAGAGGATCCAGAACAGGCGAGACAAACAGCGGGAGCTGGCGGTTCCACCTTGTCGCGAAGAGGTCGATAAGGGGGGTCTCCCACTCTGAGCAGATCATCCGAAAGATGTCCGGGCGAAGCGTCCACTCGGTGTGTAGAAGCTGACCGCTCCTCGAGAGGGAGTCCGCGAGGACGTTCAGGTGTCCGGGAATGTGTCTCGCTCGGAGGGAAATGCCGCGATCCTCGCACCAACGGAGAAGACGGTAAAGGAGAATGCAGAGGGATGGGGAGCGGGTCCCGCCCTGCTTCTGGATGTAGGCCACCACCGTGGAGTTGTCGGAAAGGACGAGGAGCTCCTGCTGACCGACCATCGTTTCCCATGCGAGGAGGGCTTGCCACACTGCCTGAAGCTCCAGCCAGTTGATGTGCTTGACCGCGAAGTCCTGTGGCCAGGGGCTGGAGGCCGTGGCAAACGTCGGCAGAAGGTGAGCGCCCCAGCCGGAACGGCTGGCGTCGACGCACAGGGACAACTGCGGGGGTGGGGTAAGGAGCGGGACTCCGGTCGCGAGCCAGACAGGGTCTGCCCAGCGGCGCAGGTGAGGAACGAGCATGGGAAGCACCGGAACGGGGGCCTCGATGTCGGCAGTCGAAGGACGCCAGTGAAGAAGCAGGTGGAGTTGGAGCGGGCGCGAGTAGAGCCGGCCAAGGGGGAGGAGATCCGCAGCCGCGCTCATCAGGCCTAAAAGTTGCAACCAAACTCTGGCGGAGACCGTCTCCTCCTGGGAAACTGCAAGGGCCAGGTCCGCCAGCTTCTGGATCCGTGGTTCCGGTAGTCGCACTAGATTGAGGTCCGTGAGGAACTCCATGCCAAGGTGGACAAACCGGCGGGATGGGACGAGATCCGACTTGCCTAGGTTGACGATGAAGCCGAGGCTGTTGAGGAGGGCCCGCAAGGCGTCTCGATCCGTCTCCAGGGCGGAAGCCGACTGGTTGCGTAGGAGCAGATCGTCGAGGTAGTTCAAGGAAGCATAGCTGCCAACTTTGGAGAAATAAAAATCCTGACTGGCCGGGGTCCAGGGGCCGCCTAGGCTCCGGCAGGGTGCAGGGGCAGCGCCCGCTGGGGGGTGCAGGGGGGCTACGCCCCCCGCTCGTAAACGAAAATCAGCATTTTGATGGCAGTTTGGAGGCCTCTCCTTGAAGCAAAATTCAAAATAATAACCAGTTTGTATCCTTTAGTTTGAAGTTATTTACATTCACATCAGCACAAAAAAAAAAAAAAATCATGGCTGAACAAAATAAATCAATGGAAACGAAAAATCAGCATTTTGAAGGCAGTTTGGAGGCCTCTCCTTGAAGCAAAAATCAAAATAATGACCAGTTTGTATCCTACAGTTTGAAGTTTATTTACATTCACATCAGCACAAAAAATCATAGCTGAACAAACTAAATCAAGGACAATGGAAACGAAAATCAGCATTTTGAAGGCAGTTTGGAGGCCTCTCTTTGAAACAAAATTCAAAGTTTATCTACTCTTTTGATGGTGGGCAAGGGTTTGCAGCAGCCTTCAGGGACTGAGATGTTGCTGATTTTGCCTTCAACAGCAAGTCCTCTCTCTCTCTCTCTCGTCTCTTTCGGTTTGTGTTCCACACTTTCATAATTATTTCACAAGATGCTCTTACTTTTTCATGTATTTCTTCGTTTATTCAATTCATCATTCAGTCTGACCGCCAGACAGTCTTTATTTTTTCTTCATTATACTTCGCTACTTATACTTATACTTGGTGTTTCTTACGTTTTTCGTGCAGACTGATGTCTTTTTGGCCGCCGTGACCGATGTTTATGTCTGCCCGGCACATTTTACAAAAGGCAAAGTGTTCCCCCTTCTCGATTCGTCGATGTAAGGAAAGGAACGCTTGTAGTCTGGATGGAACTTCACCAAACACTTCTGCTTCTTAGGAGGCATGATTTTGTTGAAAATCGAAAATACTCTGTGACCAGTTGTTAAGATCGTTGAGCATGTGCTCGAGGGCAAATTCGAAGGAACCGGAACAAACAGAATGGACGGAATTTGCCGCGCATGCGTAATCAAGACTGGCTGTGGGTCCCCGAAAGCTTAGCGGTACAGTATAGCGGTAGGCTCTCAACTACAGGCGCTTGACCCCGCGCGGTACGCCAAAATGCCTCGAATTTTAAAACAAAGCTTGAAAATATGAAAATCGGGAGAAATGTACAAAAAACCGGAGAATCGGGAATTGAAAAAAAAATCGGGAAATTCCCGATAAAATCGGGAGGGTTGGCAGCTATGAGGAAGGGCTCGACGAAGTCCGCCTGGCCTTGGCGACGACGCCATCCATGATCCGGGTGAACACCCATGGGCTGAGGTTGAGACCGAAAGGCAGGGCGCGGAACTGATAAACGACGCCGTCGAAAGCGAAGCGCAGATAGCGTCTGGACGCCGGGTGTACTGGAACATGCAGGTAAGCGTCCGCGAGATCCAGGCTGACAGCAAAGTCCATGGGCCGAACCGCGGCGCGCAGAGCTCTGGCGGTTTCCATGCGGAAGCGCGGAGCCGTGATGAACGCGTTCAGCGCTGAGAGGTCGATGATGGGATGCCACCTGTTGCCGGGTTTGGGGACGAGAAAGAGGCGACTGTAAAAGGCGGGTGAGTCGTGACGCTCCACTACCTCCGTGGCGTTCTTCCGCAGCAGAGCGGAGATCTCCTCGCGAAGTGCCGCAGCCTTGGAGCCATCAGAAGGGGTGGCCATCCAGACGGGGATGCGGCGCAGAGGCGGAGGGGTCCGAAAGGAGAGCAGGAGGCCCTCGGAGACGGTGGAGAGGATCCACGGGTCGTCGGGAAACAGTGACCGCCACACGTCGCTGTACAGGGCCAGCCTCCCGCCGACTGGGGACCCGGGAGCGGTCGGCGGGGGGGGGGGGGGGGGGGGGGGGGGGGGGGGGGGGGCAGGAGGGTGATAGTCACCGGGCCCGACCCCGCGGAGGGCAGAGGGCGGGCTTGGGCCAGGCAGGGGCGGAGGCTGGGTCGGGGGGGGGGTGGGGGGGGGGACCAGCGCGGCGGGCGGGGCGACGCAGAGGGAGGCGGCGACGTTGTGGGCGCTGGGCCTGGGCGGGTCTGGAGGACCGCAGGGCGCGACCCAGGGCCTTGCGGGCTGCTTGAAAGCGGGTGGAGGTGGCGCGGGAAGGCCAAAGGTCCTTATTAGCATCCTTCACCAACTGCCAGGTAGGACCGAAGAGAAGAGGATCCCCGAGCGGAGCTTGACGCAGCTGTCTCCGCAGGTCCTGAGGGATGTCGGGGCAGACGGCAAGCACAGCATCCCGGCGGAGTAAATCGCAGTTCGCGGCAGCGGCCATAGTGTTGACTGATGCGTGATACGCAGCCCGGTTCGCAGCCATAGCCAAGGCGAGGAGGTCCCCTACGAGAGGCGAAGCCGAGAGGTGTCCATCCCGTTCCAGCAATCTGACATTCGCTTGCATGGTCAGGTCGAGGAAACCCGCACAGGAGAGGGCGTTGCGTAAGAGAATCACCGTCCGTTCCAGTCCGGGCGAGATGCAACGGCGGGATGCACGCAGTCCACCAGCTTGCAGTTGGGCGGCCGGATCCACCGCGGGCAAAGAAGCAGCGAAGGCCTGAGAGTGTCCGGCATACCAGGAGTGCTGAAAGGCGATATCCAAGTCCGCCGGCCAGCGAACGTCGGAGAAGAAGAAGGGAGCGTCTGATCCTGAACCCTGCAGAAGGAGCGCGGAGAAGGCGTCACAAAGGCCAAGAAACCCCGGCGGCTGAGGAAGGGACTTAAACTTCTTGGAGGGGCGATCCATGTCCACCAACGCCGAGATCTTCCTCTTGGGAGGTGGCGACGGGGGACAGGCGTCCGGAGGAAGACACGAGGCAATCAGACGCGCGGCCACGTCCAGCGAAGTGAGAGTCTCCGTCCTGGTCGTCCGTAGGGAAGGTGACAAAGGAGCTGACGGTGAGCGCGTACGCGACGAAGCCGAGCGGTCCAAGAAGGAGCCAGAGTCCTCCAAGGCGATGCTGAGAACATCGACGGGCGAAGCAGAAGGTCGCCGCACAAGGGGGCGAGGAGACGAGCGCCGCCAGGAGGAGGAGCGAGACCGAGGAGAGCGGCTGCGATGGCGCGAACGGGAGCGGTGAGACCGACGAGTGGAACGTCCGTGCGAAGCGGAGCAACGGAAGCGATGACGACGACAGGAAGGGGAGCGGGAACGGGGCCGGCGGGAGGAGGGAAGCCGGGAAGGGAGGGGGGGAGAGGGCGGCCGGGAGCGCGAAACCGGCCGGACGAACGAGGAAATGTCCCAACGGGAAGAGCGCCGCACGGACGAAGGCACCTCCCCAGGGCGAGGAGACGGACGACGAGACAGAGGAGCAGGCCGGGAAACCGAAGCCACAGGCGAAGACGGGCGCGACGAACGCTCGTAGTGAGAAGACCGAGACGAAGACGAAGGGCTCCGGGTCCGAGGCCGAGAGGACGCAGTCCGAGACGGAGGGCGCGGAGGGGGGCTGCGACGCGACCGGTCCTTCCTAGGGGCAGAATCCCGACGGCCGAGATCACGGGGATGAACATCCAATGTCGAAGGACGAAGAAGAGGGTCCGGCAATGGTGAAGCACGGTGTCCAACAGCGTGGGTGGTCTTGTGAGGCTTGGGGTCCGCAAGGCGGGGCGAGCTAGCTCGCTGCGGACCTAGCTCGAGCGAGCTGGTGCGCAAGGGGGGAGAAAGGCGTCCCCCAACGTCGAGAGTTGGGGCTTGTTTGTTATCCAAAGAGCGGGGCGAGCAGACTCGCTGCGGACCAGACTCGAGAGAGTGGGTGCGCAAGGGGGGAGCCTTTGACTGCCGTCCCCCAACGGCGACGTAGGTGCGTGTTGGGTCTTTCTTGGCCGGAGCATGCGTGCGGGTGCTGGAGGGCGGCGGTCTAGTGTTGTCACGCTGATAAAAACTCCACAGCTGAGCCCACTGTTCCTCCACCCAGAGAGCGCAGACATCACAGGTGCGGCTCGAGGAACAACCCGAGCAGAGGAGGCAAACTGCATGCTTGTCCGACGGCCACTGGAAGTCGCCACATCTGGTACAGGTGACGTGAGCACTGCAACAGAAAAAGATACTACAAGGCAACTGGTCGAAGCGGCAGGCCACGAACGAACCGCGCACCGACACTCCATACTTCGTCATCAACCCGTCCCAACTCTTACTAATTTGTGTCGAAAACAACAAGCAAGAAGGCAAACAGCGACGCACGTCGCCAAAGGCGCGGGCGCTAGCAAAACTCAAGACCTTACCTGGCCATGTCACAGGGGCAGGGAAGGAAAACACCTGAGGTCGAAGGAGAAAGCAGCGGCGCCCAGCCACGGGAAGCCAGCCGAGCAGGGACGGATGTTCTGCAACGGGAAACCGGCAGGCCAACGGCTAACTCGACCGAAGAGGCCGCAGTAGAAGAACAGCCGAGAAGCGAGACGAAGTCCAAGAGGCCACTCACAACCGCAACAGTTCAAACCGGTCTAGGGCAGAGCCCCCAGTGGCGCGCTGGCACCACGCCCGAACCGGTTGTCTCGCTCACACAAGTCTAATCCGTCACTGCTAAGTCACAGCGCAGAGACGAAAATGAAGCGAAGTCTCTATCGTCTTCAACGAAGGCACACAAGCAGAAGTCCCAAGGCTACACAGGCTAGGTAGAAAGGAGACGCTACCAAGCCGACCATACACAGCCAAGGTAGAAGCAGAGGGCTAAGCAGACACGTCTGCACACTGTAAGCTAAAGGAAAGAACTGGTGGGATTGGATGAGCTGTCGCTCACCTGTCAGCGGGGGAAGGGAGGCTACTCGGGCACTAGACCATGGTACCCTGGGTGGCCTCCCCTGGCTCTGATGGTACACATCATAAGTTTTTGGGCTAAAATTACGCTAGCTATAGGTTGTTCCACTTAAGTAATGGCATCGGTAATGTTTTTGAAGAAACAATATAATTTTGTCATTATGATTATGGCTCAATGATCTGTTGTAAACAACAGTTCATTGATATTGAGAGTGAGACGTACATTTGACAAAATTATAAATATTGGGAGATATTCTCTGAAGACATCATTGCTGTTCAGCAGACAGATCAACCATAATAGTTAAAGAATGGTGCCTGAATAGCCAGACACCTAGCACCAAGCTATTCTGCCCCTACCTTTGACCTATCCTGTTGTTTGTAAAAATTATAGCGTCGGCTATTTCATTTGTTACTGAAATTAATGCTGCATAGGCAACAAAGGTCATCTCACGGTAGACTGTACTGTCACTTTGTCAGGGCAAATAGTAATGTAGACCAATTATTTAAACCTCAGTTACATACCCTTTGGAGCTGAAGGCTTTGGGGCTGACTCAGCAGGTGGTTTGCCATTTTTAGGAAAGAACTTCTCAAAGCCTTTGGGCAAATTTTTACGCAAGACAGTCCATCCTCTGACAAGAGAACTAACACTGTCATGTCCGGCATAGCGACTCAACATCTGTAGACTGCGCTGCAACTAATACATTGATGAAAACCACTTTAATAAATGTAACAAGGGACATAAATAACGATTCTAATAACTCCTATATGATAAGGACATAGCATTCACTAGGTTCCAGTTCTGCGATGTTTTGATCAAGCTGACAACAGACAGGCTGAGAGTTATAGGTTATTTAATTAATTCAATGAGTGAATGAGGATGCCATGTGTTGTATGGGCAGACAGTGCATTTCCCCATGAGGGGTCCTACTAAAACCCGGAATAACCCAGAATAACCCGGAATAACCTGTCCTAAGCTAAAATAACCATATCTATAACTATTATTGCGTACCTAAACTCAAAATAATCGTGTGTTAGAAGTTTGGTTTATATTAAAGTTGATTTAGTTGTACTAGTAAGCCGTTTTCCACAACCGTTGACACGTCGATTACTTCCCTTGGTACACGATCACGCTGTCCGAAACCAGTCGGAATAACCTCTCCTGAGCCAAAATTACCACATAAACACATATTATTGAGTACTTAAAGTAATAATATTCATATATTTGAGGTTGTAGGTGCCGTAAAAGTTGTTTATTTAGCGTTAGAAAGCTTCGAAGGGCTTGTTCTTTGAGCCTCTTGATCTATGCCTATCTTCATCCTACGCGCATTCGCCCACACAGTTCGTCCCAATCACATTTCGTCCCATGATGTTTCAGTCATCCCGGATGCTATTTAATGGACGACATTACGCTATGAGCGGACCATGATAATCAGTTGACATTCAAAGAGAACATAACTAGACCGTTTCTGAGCTCAAATATTTAATTGAAACTTTTCTGAGTTCGTATTTTTGAAGCAACCCTTAATTTATGTTTAAATATTTTGGGGCAATGGATTAAATGTATTATACTCTGTGTGGATTAAATTTATTATACTCTTTATTTTAAATTTATTTCCTTTGTTGTTTTTTTAAGTCCCTTCTATTTATAGAAAGGACTTTTTAGGATGGGTCGCGGTAGGGCGAATTTAATAGCATGTCCATTATGTCAAAGGCGGGCACTGAGGTCCAAACCTCTGACATCTCCAAGAGGCATAGATCCTCATGTACCCCAAGGGCGCAGGACGATCTATGCCTCCTGGAGATGAGCGCACGTTTGTGTGTGTGTGTGTGTGTGAGAGAGAGAGAGAGACAGAGAGAGAGAGAGAGAGAGAGATTTGTGTCATATTTAGAGTATTGTGTTAATGTCTGCGTGGTGACGGAATTGCTTCTTTTACGTCAATGTCACTGTCTGGCTCTCTCCAAAAGTCTTCTTTTTTTTTTTTCTTCATTGTTTTAATTTGTTTCTAAAAAGAATTAATTTCTACTGAATAAGTTGAAAGTACAAAGCTGGCTAACGAACTCATCCAATGCCTTTCTCCAAACTAGCTATATCGGGTCACCTGCAAGCTCTTCTGAAAGCGCGACGATGTGTGTGTGTGCGTGTTAGTGCGTGCATGTGCGCGCGCGCTCCAAACATCTCCAAGAGACATAGATCCTCATGCGCTCTCCGGGCGCATGAGGATCTATGCCTCGGAGATGCGCGCATGTCTGTGTGAGAGAGAGAAAGACTTCGGCGCGCGCTGGAGAGAATTACATCATATTTAGAGTATTATGTCAATGTCTGCGTCGTGACTGAGTTGCCTTTTGTACGTCACCGACACTGACTTTCTCTAAAAGTCAATTTTTTTTTTTACTGTTTAATATTTTATTTTTTTCTAAAAAAGAATTATTTTTTTAGTAAAGAAGTTGAACGGTTACAAAGCTGGCTAACGAACTCATCCAATGTCTTCTCTAAGCTAGCTATATCCAAAATTTCATATAAATATGACAAAAAGTACGGACTCTAATCTGGGTCAACTGACTCCCTGTAAACGGTTGTTTGTGTCTTTAATGAGACATTCAATTACAAAATGCTCGGAGGCTCCCTTAGCCACCCCTTTAAGAAAGTATTTCGCCAAGTTTTAAGCTTGTGTGTACAGAAATATCGGAGATTCTCTTGTTTACATACATACGCACACACACACACACACACACACACACACACACACACACACACATACATGCACGCACGCACGCATATATACATACATACGCACATAAGGCGCTTAGCGTAACTAGACATGACGTAATTTTTATCTTGTTACTTCAATAGTTTGAGGTTTAGGGATGCCCGTCTTTGACATCATGAACATGCTATTAAATTCGCCCCACTGCGACCCGTACTAAACAGTCCCTTCTATAAATAGAAGGGACCATTTTAAAAAAAGGACCAAAATCGGAGCTGTGCCCCTAGATAAAAGAAGAAAGGTTTCAACAAATAAAAATCTTATGCTCTGAAAACTGTAAGTATGTCTGAGAAAACCCACTCCCCCCCCCCCCCCCCCCCCCCCAACCCTCCCCCCCCCCCCTCCAAAAAAACAAACAAACAAACAACAACAACAACAACAAAAAAACACGCGTAGAGGGTACGGTTACAACACGATAGTACAACTTTAAAGAAAATCCCTAAAAGAAAATCACCAAGAACCTCCCCTCCCCCCACCCCCAGACCCCGGTCGAGACACCCTTTGGATCTGCACCTGTAATTCAGTGGGCGATTTTTTAAAATGTGCATTATTTATGCTTGTAAGTATACTCAGCTCTAAAATAAATGTACGACTTATGAAATGAATGAATGACTGCAAAAAAAGGAATCAATGAATCATGAGATCAATCAATAAACGAACGAATGGATGAGGGATCGACCGATCAGGTAAATATATACTTTGAAAGCATATGTAAGCATATGTATGCTTTTCTTTTGGAGATTATGTAAGCACACATTCATAATACCCACCCACCACCGTTGAGAGGACACAAAAAAAAAAAAAAAACACCGTTGAGGAAAAAAAAAGCGGGAGAGGGGGGGGGGGGGGAGGTAAATAATCAATAAATTAACTAGCAAACAATTACTGTTTATATTAATTAAAGAAGTACCCAACGGAGAAAGAAACACGCTTATAAAAGACGGGTACAACACAATTTATGAATATTTCGGGTAAATACCCTTTGTCAAAATAGACAAACAAACAAACAGAGAGATTAGCCGCTACTTTTCATTCGCAGTAGAAATTCCTTCTGCGAATGAAGATAAGTAGCGGCTAATCTCTCTGTTTGTTTGTTTGTCTATTTTGACAAAGGGTATTTACCCGAAAAATTCATAAATTGTGTTGTACCCGTCTTTTCTAAGCGTGTTTCTTTTTCCGTTGGGTACTTCTTTGCATTTTACACGCTTGGCAGTCACCTTTTTGGTCTGGATTATTTATATTAATGCCTCTGCTTAATGTTATATTGACACGATTTTACAAGATAATTCAGGGCTTAAAAGGGCTTGACACCAAAGTGACAATGGAAGGCCCTAACGGGCAGATTGCCTATGGAGTACAACCTGTACGTTGATAAATTTAGGCGTAAAGAAACACTGCCGCTTTGGTTTTGCCTATGGAGTACAGCTTGTACGTTGATACCTAAAGTACACCTCTAAGTGAGCACCTCAGTTACACTTCTGTTTTACCCCTTCACTGTCAAGAAAAGGTGAACATGGTCCAACTGCAAGAGACAATTGTTGATTGTTTCAGTTTCTCGGCACCCACATCTCAAACGATCTAAATGGGAGAAAAACGTTGATTCTTTTGTGAAAAAATTACAGCAACGACTGTATTTTCTCAGAAGTCTTAGAGGTGTACTTTAGGTGTGGCTGTGCTAGAGGTGTAATTGAGGTGCACACATAGATAAGTACTTTAAGGAAATGTAGTTAATGTTAGAGGTGTAATTGATTGATTGATTGTACATTGCTTAACGTCCCGACAGCAACAAGGCTTTCTCAGGACGTGCCTGCACTGCTTGTGAAAAAAAACAAAACAGAACATTGAATGTATGTCGCCAGCCGGTCGAATACATTAAATAAACCTAACACATGGGGTTAAATAAAGCTAAGACCATTTAGCAACACACATCCAATATCAAGAGCTACAGGCAGTGCAGACAGTAGGGAGAGTTTTAAAAGGGCAAATACAGGTGAATGGACAAAGGGTAGACAGAAACACATGCCCCAGAATAGAGAGAAAAACCCACCCTGTGGGGCTGACCAGGGTGACCCTGGGAACTAAAAAATACCTAACCCCACCCAAGTCCCCCAGGGCAGACCCGGGTGGGGTAGAGGTGTAATTGAGGTACTGTACTTTAAGTCAATGTAGTTAATGATAGAGGTGTAATTGAGATACTCACATAGAGATGTACTTTAGGTGTGGCTATGTTAGTGTTGTAATTGAGGTGCTCAGATAGAGGTGTAAGAGTATAAAGGACATGCAACACATACTGAGCGATTAAGGTCCTTCTATCTGCACAGGCATAAACTGTCATGACCTTTTCAACCGCAGGGGCTCAGTTAATAAAGCGTTAGCTCAGCTGTTCCTCAGATGGAAACGGGGTGTGAGAAGAGGGGAGGGGGAGGGGGGGGGGGAGAGTCATTGAGATATATACCGGGATATATCGTCTAATGCAACACCACTCCTCCTAACTCAATATCCTGGCTCTCTGTTAGACACTCTATATACACAGCCAACTCTTTCAACTCTGTTACAGGACACGCAACTGGTATGATTCTCGACTTTGGACCAGCACTCATTTTTATAAACAAAAATAAAATTATTTAACTTCCAACACAACACTAAAATCATGCATCACAACTGGTTTGTCATCCTGATTAGTTACAGATATACACAGTGACTCAAAGAAACTGAAACCTAATTTCTTAAATTGTAAATTGGGAAATCTAACAACCACACTTTCACAATCATTTGATAGGGTGCAGTTCCAGTTGGTAAGCATCTCAACAAAGTTGAAGGCTTTCCATTGTGTACATTCTCAGTCGTGTTTAGTTCGTTCAAATGCACATTAAATACTGTGTGTACTGCCAAATTGACAGGACGTTTTCCAGTTACTTTAAGTTTTCTTGTCCTCAATGTCATAATATTAGAAAAAAAAATCTTCTTCAGCTATATACCAATCTTCATCCAAATAATAACCAAGTAAATATGCAAATTTAACTGACATTTTTAACCAATCTTGTTTCGAAGATTCTAATGTAACAAGTAGGTTAGCTGGATTTAAAGTTGTTTTACCCCTTCACTGGCAAGAAAAAGTGAACATGGTCCAACTGCAAGAGACACAGATGAGCCCCCAAAGTTACTATGGGGCTCATGAGGCTGTATGCGTCTTTAGGACACGACTGTGTATCAATGTTCCGTGAATGGCTGGTATTTAGGACACGGTGTATCAATGTTCCGTGAAGGGCTGGTCTTTAGGACACGACTGTATATCGATGTTCCGTGAATGGCTGGTCTTTAGGACATGACTGTGTATCAGTGTTCCGTGAATGACTGGCCTTTAGGACACGACTGTATATCGATGTTCGTGAATGGCTGGCCTTTAGAACACGACTGTATATCGATGTTCCGTGAATGGCTGGCCTTTAGGACACGATTGTGTATCAATGTTCCGTGAATCGCTGGTCTTTAGGACATGACTGTGTATCAATGTTCCGTGAATGGCTGGTCTTTAGGACACGACTGTGTATCAATGTTCCATGAATGGCTGGTCTTTAGGACACGACTGTGTATCAATGTTCCGTAAATGGCTGGTCTTTAGGACACGACTGTGTATCGATGTTCCGTGAATGGCTGGTCTTTAGGACACGACTGTGTAGCGATGTTCCGTGAATGGCTGGTGCTCTTTGGTGTTGAATTAACAAAGATTTCAGAAACACAATCAGGATGCACTGGCAGTGAAGGGGTTAAGTGTTACCTACTGTACATCTCTTATACCTGTGGCACTTTTACATTGTTAACTTCGTTTAAATTATCATTACTGCTGCATCTGTAGGGTGCATGTCTTTTAAATTGCATGCTGGCTTATAATTTAGCTTAAAAGTGCTAGACTAACAGCCTGGTAGGACTGTGCACACAAGAATACATGTACACATATACATGGATTTCATATTCTCAATAATTTAAACTTAGTTTTAAATACAAGCGATCAGAATTTCCGCAACTTAATTAGCAGTCAATCAGTGTTCCGTGAATGGCTGGTCTTTAGGACACGACTGTGTATCAATGTTCCGTGAATGGCTGGTGCTCTTTGGTGTTGAATTAACAAAGATTTCAGAAACACAATCAGGATGCACTGGCACTATCTCTTGTACCTGTGTCACTTTTACATTGTTAACTTCAGTTAGATTATCATTGCTGCTGCATCTGTAGGATGCACATCGTTAAAGTTACACGTTGGCTTGTAATTTAGCTTAAATGTGCTACACTAAGAGGTGAACACAAGAATACATGTACACATGTGGGTTTATTCTCAATTTAACCTTGCTTTGAAAAATACAAGCGATCAGAAATTCCGCAACTTAAATAGCAGGGGCTCAGTCATGAGTATATGTGCTTGTATATAATTATTTCTTAATGATAAAGTTAAACGTCAGGCATTAGGGATGCATTGAGCTTTATGAGTCTATATACCATGTCCAGGTCTCAGCAGTACAACGTGATCACTGGCACTGGCATTAATTCCGTTAATATCTATCAGACTCCATTTACAATTTCAGCGAGTGCCACCCAACATGCTGAGATCAATTTGTCCTCTGTGTGAGAACTGTAGATGTATCATACATAGAAAGGGGCCAATCTCCCGTGTCCCCCCCCCCCCCCCCCCCCCCCCCAACCAAACTTCATACTTAGCGCCAATATTCTGATTCATTGCATTTATTACAGTGATAAATACTAGAAAAGCGTGCACAGGTCATCCTAAGTTTGTGCTATAGTGTGGCTCTTCATGCTCTGCCGCTCGTTGATTTGATTACTGTCTTTTTCACAGACCTCTTTCAGTGCACAAAGGACTGGATTCCTCAGTGTAAGGATTGTAGATGTATTGTTAATAAGGGGCCAGTCACTAGGCTGTTACAAATTATGCAAATTTAACTCAGCCTCGGCAACACACTGAGTGCCAGCTACTTAGGCAGCCCCCTCCGCGTCATGTGACCGGCGCCTAATACCCTGATTGCATAATCACTTTGGGTCGGTGAATACGTGGGAACGGGTTGCTTTGTAAGCACTGCTCTGATTGACTGTGTCTGTGCACAAAATGAATTGGTACACAGACAAATTAAATTAGTTCACGTAAAAACTAGTCGGAAAATGAATCTGTTGGGGTGGAGAGGTGGCCTGGGTTAGGTAAAATACACAGTGACTTAAACAGACTTCTTTTTCACGTCTCACGAAAGTCACACAGTAACCAGGGCGTTTTCACGGATCACAAAGATCCTATCTTGTCAGTTTAATGTTTCACGACAAATCCTCCCCTTCACCCCCCCCCCTCCCCCGCCCCACCACCCCCACTCCCTCCGTGACCCAACCCTCACCACATTCCGTTACTCGCGCCGCTTTTCCGCACTGCTGTTGCCTCACTTTATACAGAACCCCGCTGGCCTGTAAGTCACGATATCTCGGCCGGCCGTTAATTGCGCAACGTCTGACACCTACCCGATACACCAGAACCCGATACCCGCGTCGTTCACTACAGCCAATCTCGTTAAGGTATTCGGAATTCCAAGAGTCTGGTTCGTGATCATATTATGGGCCACCTCTCCGGCAATACAATACACAAGATGTTCCGACGTATTCGATGTAAGTCACTCCATCGCCTGGTCGGGACTGAGATGGCCCATTAAAGAATATTCCGACAGTGTCTCCTGTCTTGCGGTTTGCTTATACATTATTGGTGTTGATCAGACTTCTTCCAAGATTCCCATCAGTAGTTAACAGGTGACTGACAAATCCTCACTCTCGTGGAATTTTTGTTCGGACGGATACATCGGTAAAGTGGAGCGCTGGTGAGGGTGGAGGAACGATTAGTTTTATGTTCATTCTGCTTTTGATATTCAGCTTAAAAGGGTGTTTATGATCAATCTCATTTTGTTTTTGTGTTTTACTGATTATTCTCTCACTGCTAGGGTAGGGATGGGGAGGGTTACATGTTCGCTGCAGTTCTGGCTCAACATATCACAAGCTAATAACACCGGTGTCCATTTGTGGTAAATTTGTACATGTCATCTGAGACTCTTTAAAGAGGTGGAATACACGTACCTATATATACAAATAATAACTGGATAGGTCTGACTCGTTCTCGGCAGCATCTCATCACCGCGATTACGTAGTCTTTCAGCTCTGATACATTCCCGTAAGGTCCTGCGCCGTCGCAATAAATGACCAACTAATATCAGTCAGTTTCGGATAACGAAGAACATCACAAGTTTCCAAATCTCTCAATGAGGACACTATTATCGGCCGTTCAGAAATTAGTGTCATTGAAGGCTCATAGACAGTTTGCGCAAAGCTCACCTCGTGTTTTTTCAAATAACGTTTGAACGCAGATAATTTCAAGACAACTTAAAAAAAAATATATGATCACCAACATTAGACTTATTAATATTTTACATTTCCTTTATTCCTGACAACAATGTGCAGCCGCTGACCT
Source organism: Semisulcospira habei (assembly GCA_036245525.1). NCBI lineage: Eukaryota > Metazoa > Mollusca > Gastropoda > Semisulcospiridae > Semisulcospira > Semisulcospira habei. The sequence goes on along the minus strand of BTPG01000002.1, from coordinate 120,683,650 downwards.
CAGGAAATCTTGAAAATGACCTAGTAAACTTGCTAAAATATATCCTGATCGAGCTCCTCGTAGAATCACTGATATATTGATTCATGTAAACTTCCACGCTGAGTGCTGAACAGCCCGGCGCTGCAAGACGTTTAAACTGTCCATGGCTTGACAGTGGTCACTGAAACCTGAACAGAGTATTCAACTTTAGTGGCCAAACCGCTGGGTTTGAAGGCAACTCAATTTAAAATTAATTTTGGCCTCATTGGGTGATCACTTTTTGTGCGTAGCGTTTTATTCATGAGTTCCGCGATTCTGCGCGTGAGAGTAGTGAATGAGTGATTATTAGCCTGTGACTGTAACACTGATGATTGGAATTATAGTGGCGGCCAAACAAGGCAAACACATTCGCAGATCTGGGCCCCCGCGCCTACAGAGAGACGGGAAGGCATGTGCCTCTTGCAGATGTTCGGTGTTTCATGACGGACTGACCAGAAAACGCGACAGGCCCATTGCTGGATTGCAAATAGTTGACGTGGCGACTTGAGACGCGCGCTGATTGACACTGAACTGCTTTTCACCCGCACGTAATCGCCCGGACCCGGACACACTTAGTCTCTGAGACCGTGTTCACAGTGATTCTATGATACATCGCAAAACATAAATTTTGCGGCCGAGATACCATTCAGGTTGACGCTATGATTCTCATGAGCCCCGGACTGAGTCTACAGAGAGACATGAAAATCTATGCCTCTTGCAGATGGTCTGCTTTTCATGACGCAGTAACCAGAAAACTCGATAGCCCCATTGCTAGTTTGCACTTTAGCACATATAACTGACTCGTGTGTATTGGCGGCGACTTCAAACCGTGATCACAGTGGTTTAACTCAGGCTACCGACATCTCGCAACTTCGAGAGAAAGACCGAATTACCATTCAGTTTGACGCTATGATTCTCATGAGTTTCTGCTGATGCAAGCGCTTTTGTAGCTCTGGGTCAGTTGGAGGTGGTTGGGACTGACTGAGGGGAAAGAACAGCACAGTCGGCAGTGAGGGAAAGGGGGAGGTGGGGGGGGGGGGTAAACACTGGTCTGTGTCATCATAGTCTAATAGCAATTATTCGTTCAAAACAGAAGTGCCCCCGCAGTCTTTGTGTCAAGAGGATGTGTGCTGGTGCACGGCACCGGCGTGTACACGGGCCGTTCAGCAGAGTTTTTGTCTATGAGATCTACTGTTGGATGCACTCGTTCCCAGCATTAGCTTTTATTCTCCAAGATGTAAAGAAAGGATATATGTTGGTAAATTACATACTCTGACCAAACAAAGGGGACCCAATAATACAGACAAATGGGTCCCCAATAATACATGTGATGTATTAGACTCCTAGCTGTGAACATCAAAGGCTTCTGTGTTAACCTGTTCTGCTCCCAAAGACCTCGATAGACACAACTTTTACACAAAAACAAAGACATATTTTTTCAATTTTTACTTTGAAAAAACTCACACCTTTCCTCAAACTGCGACGTAAAATACGTCCAACATGACACACGTTTAGGTTTTAGCATTTCCTTGGGATACATAGAAATTAATTCATTGCAACGTTTACTCTAATTAATTCTGTTTAAATGAATCGAAGTTTCCTGTTGCGTTACGTAGAGCTAGTCAAATACTTTATATATGTCTGTGTTTTTTAAGATTTCATTTGCTTTTCGACAACGGGCGAATAATGTCCGTTAATAATAAATTGTGTTGTCACAACTGTCTTCTCTAAGCGTGCTTCTTTCTCCGTTGAGTTCTTCTCTGCACGTTAGGGTTTAGCACTACTTAATGTACCTGCATTTATGTGAAATCTTTGTCACAGAGGGGCGGTCGGTTCTACGAATTTAAATGCCGGTGCCGGCTTGCGCATACATCATATCATTTGTACACAAATCGAGCAAATTTTATCTGACAGGTCTTGGGTAGCTATTAAGAAAACTAGGATTGCACGGAAGGTGTTGCGACTTGATGCCACGCGTCTGATTTAGTATGACGTCATTCGAAAGCGTCACTGCTCGTTGCCAGACACGTGTGAAGTTTTTTCCCCGACGATATGAAAATGAAAATATGCACAACACCATACAACGATACCGTAGTACGGTGCACTGCTAAGAAACTGGCCAGAAACGTTTTCACCATCCTGCGTCCTTCTTCTAACGCAAGACCTAAGCCTTCTACTACTTCTCCGCTAATTCCAGGTTACGATACGATAATTTTCATATTTATGTCCCCCTTGCACAGTCATTTGCTGGTTCATTTTATTAACCCAAGTAACAAATATGGCTAGCGCCGTTCCATTTTGATCGATACATTACATTAACTACTCCATAACTTTGGTCATGCATAATTGATCGGCATCTCCCAACACCTTCCCGCAACGACCACTGATAATCATAACACATGCCCGTGACAGCGACACACACCATGTGCACCTAGGTCCCCCAAGGACTTATTTCGGGGTTCCGACTATGCAGTGTTCATTTCATTTGGGCTTTTGTGTTCTCCGATTGGAGCATTTTTACGTTGATTCATGCAGACTAGCAACAGACATCCCACAGCTCGAACTGAATGTAGACGACACAGCGATATTTTAACTCTGTATTTTGTTTTTCTATTATACTGAGGATTTATTAAAGTGCCCTCAACCCTTCTACGGCCACACTCCGCGCAATATTGCCTGACTTTCTTGTAGCGCCCGGAAAAGCTGAATACAGTGATGAAAGTGCGGCATACGGGGGGTGATTATACAGATCACTTAGGAATATACAGTGTTCGCATTAACTTGTCATTTTCGGATTTAACCGGGTTGAAACCGAGTAGTGGCCGGTTGATGATGCTTGTTAGAATTGAGAAATACCGATCGGAGGCACTGAGTTGACGCCGAAACTAAATAAACTATATTACCGGAATTGGATTACATTGAACTTCAAGATTGTTACTTGATTTTCTAGGGGTTTGAAGGAAAGCATATTTTCCAGTACCTTTCAGCCCCCCAGACCCCCCCCCCCCCCCCCCGCCCCATCCCTCCCCACCAGCCTCCCCCCTCACCCTTTTAATTTTCCAAGGCCCATTTGTCAGTTTTGTCGGTATCACCGATTTTGACGGTGGGCGCTATAAAACAGCGATTGTAAAAATCATAACGCGAACTGAATGTAGACGACTCAGCGATATTTATTTTTCTTGGCCTATATCCACTGTTTCTGCTTTTGTCTCTGCGAACTTCAACTTGTCCTCCGGTCTGCACGGTTCAACGAAAGGTTGAAAAGAAATACCACCTGTTACGGTTGATTCGAACTTTTTTCATGATTGTCATTAAATTTGTATCTTGCATGACTTAAACACAAATTACTTTTTTCAAATTACTTTGACCAAGCAATATGTTTGGCTTCATCGACACGGTAATTTCACGGAGAGTTTCCAAACTGACGGAAGAGTCGACTCTGATTGGTCACTCAATATATTTTCTATTTTCAATTTTTATGTTCAGACTGAAAAACATCTATCGGGTTAAAATAAACAGATCATACTGAATTATTATGCGTCTTAAACTCAGCATCTGAAGAAGCACTAGGTTAATTAGGCACTACCCGTAACTTAATGTGATCGTTGAACCCGCAGTTGAACGGACTGAATGAAAAGGTATTGAGATACTGTCCTGAATGATCTGTGTGGCGAAATAGAAATGCCCGCACACGTGACATTACAAGAACATTTTAGCTTCACACTCTCTGAATGCGGCTTTTTAATGCTCATCTGTAAATCTGCCGGACAGTCTTTTAACAACTGCAGTAAACTCGGCAAGTGTACTGTTCACGGACCTTACTGTACATAGGTTAATTAGTGTCGAAGTTTCACGTCACAGTGTGGCTTGTACGATCCACTTACGCTCGGCCGGATTATCGGGTCTAAAGCCCGTTATGGATCAGTGATCTATATTTAACAATTTAAAAAACATTAGTAGATGCCCCCCCCCCCTATTTCCGTCCGACTTGATAATGTAGGGTTGGGCCCAGAGAATCACTTGCTTCCCCCCCCCCCCCCTCCCTTCCTCGCCCCCCCCCCCTCCCCACCCCTCGGGCTATATTCCCAGTGAAGGGTTATCTGCCCACACTACTGCCGCCGAATCACTGGTACAGTTCGCACTCCGGTGCTAATTACTGGCCAATACCTCACCCCGACTGTCCTGCGTTTCTCGGCGGGTGCAAATGCTTGAACGCGCATGAAGCAAGTCTTTCGGCGAAACCACAACACCTTCTGGTAGAAACAGAGTTTCAGTCTACATAGCTAGTTTAGGGTAATTAGATGTCATAAAGCGAAATTAACCATCCTCACCCGCATTTACATCTGCCTCTTTTTAGGACAGCTGACGAATCTGGTATTTGAGACTGCGCCTTGCGTCCAGTGCCTGACCCTGGGCTAAGGCCCAGAGCGCGAAGATTGAGGGACATTTTTATGTGAGCGGAAGGCATGCTAATGCCAAGGTGAAGATTCTGTGAAGAGGATCAGGGACTTGCTAGCTCTCTCGCTGTATTTCGTCCGCCTCTCAGGGGGGAGGTGGATATTTTTGTGCGTTGCCAATTTATCGAAGTGGGCCAGGGGAGCATGGGGGGGCGGTGACGGGTTATATCTCGCGCTGTCTGTCTGTCGACCTCCGTCGCGCAGCGGCTGGATGTTAAACGCCGTGGGCCGAGCGAAGCCTGGGTTGGGTGGTGGAGGAGGCGGGTGTGGAATGGCCGGGAGTGAACCGTCTTGCTGTCTCTAGTCGCCAGGTGTACTAGGCCGATGTTGATCGACAGTGCCAACCACTCTAGAAAACAGTTTTCTACTAGTAATGATGTGCAAGTGGTGGCTAAGGTAGTAAGGCTGTGCCCCGAGTAGGCCGGCTAGATCCGCCTGTCTGGCTTGTAGTATGGGTCTGGTCTCAAAGGTGTGGTTGGAGTCAGACTTAGGTGTGCTGGTGGCGGCTCAGTTGATCTTTTGGTATCTGACAAAACCAGATAGGTGAGGCTAGGAGCTCGTGCTGGCAGCACCATTGCCAGTTGATCCGGCCGGGGGGTGCGAAGGTCGCATGGCAATGGGCGGGAGTGCAGGCTGGCGGTGTTGCGGTGAGCAGGCGCTATAGGGATAGCATGGTGAGCGGCGTGGGGAGTAGTGCAACGGGCGACTGGTGTCGGAAGCGGCCTTGGTGGCCTGCTGCCGTTTTCGGGGGGCTGTGGGCTCTGGTTTGTTGGCTGCGTTGGTGTTGTTGGAGTTGGTCGCTTGTGGTGCTGGCGTCTGTAGAGGTGCTCTTCGTTTCTGTTGGTTGGGTGCTGGGGGTTCGCGTCGGTTGCTACGTCTTGCTTGGCCGAGGAGCGGTAATGGTTCCGCTTATACATCTTAGTTCTTGCGTAGTGGTGTGATCTTTTTAGTTCTATGGTGGTAGGAGTGATTTGTTCGCTACGTTCCTATCATTCTTGTCGTCGCAGAGTCGCTGGGTGGTCGCAGTGTTACTCGTCCCCCCCCCCCCCCCCCCCCCCCCCCCCCCCCCCCCCCCCCCCCCCCCCCCCTTTGACTCATCCCGCGCTCTGGTGCTACTCCTAGGCACCTCGTTGTTCCTGTAGATGGTGGTGCCATAAAAGTAGTGGTGGTGCGTTGGCTGCTCTCGTATTTGTGGTCTTGTCTGGGCGGTAAGTGAATGAAGTCACCTCTTGAGGAGGACCCCCGGCCCGTGCACATCCACCGAGGCGGCGACCAGCGCTCGAGGTGGTAGTGTCGTTCCATTCTCGATCGCTCTGGGGAAATGTGAAATGAAAATAAGCGCGATGATCAGCACGAGTGGTGTTTAACTGTGTTATCGGAGCAACTGAATCTGGCGTTTGGGTCTGGCCAGTAAGGGCAGGGGAGGAAGCGGGAGAGGGACCGTAGAGGTCGCGCCGTCGCGTAGGATGTCACGTGACATCAGCTAATTTACAGCCTAGACACTCACAAATCAGTTCTGATTGGGCGTGCTGCTCTCCTCGTAGAGATTCTCAGCTCACCCTCTCCATCAGCAACTGTCGTGACTGAAGGTACTAAGCCTCCCGGGTCCTAAATCTGACACCCCCTTTCAGTGCACGAAATGTACAACAACGCTTTAAATAGGTACGACCATGCAGCATGCAGGAAAGCAGTCAGGTCCTTGTTAACGACCTGTTTGTGCTGTCCATAGGACACTCGCTAGTATCGGGAAATCAGAGTAGGATCGCACAATTGACTCGTGAACTGCTCTTTTGATCAAAATCAGTGCCCCCCCCCCCCCCCCCCCCCCCCCCCCCCCTCCCCCCCCCCCCCCCCACCCCCCCCCCCCCCCCCCCTCCCCCCCCCCCCCCCCCCCCCCCCCCCCCCCCCCCCCCCCCCCCCCCCCCCCCCCCCCCCCCCCCCCCCCCCCCCCCCCCCCCCCCCCCCCCCCCCCCCCCCCCCCCCGCCCCATTAAAAGCCTTCGTAAACACTTATGTGTGTAAGGGAATATCATTTTCGATGCATTACACGAACACACTTAGATAGTATTTTCGTCATTGTGACTACATGGACTTATTCGGAAACTTGTACCCTCTTTAGCACTGTAAGTGGCGTTGTTGGAAAGGGAATGTATATCAGGCAGATTCATGAATATTTTTTTTTAATTGCTTGTTCTTGTATACAGTCTACTTGGTTACTAGTTCAAAAGCGAATCTCTTAACCTCCTACAAGACCCCGATCAAGGGCCTGAGAAAGAAATGACTATAGTAACCTGGTTCATGTTCTCCACCGTAGGTGTATAGACGCGATCAGGAAAAAAGACCAGCTCTGTTTTTCACCTCAACTCACCTTAAGCTTTTTCTGTGGCCATACATGGCCATCAACGAGTTTTATCAATAGACGTGTTTGTCATCGTGCGCGACTCGGAAAGAAATACTACTTAGCAGAGCAGCGCTGAATAACCAGGACATGCTGTTACACTGGCATAAATTGTCCCTTGACAAGCTTACGATATCCAGCCTCCTGAGACAGGAGTTTGAACACAGATTTGCATAGTCGGAAAAAATGTTTTCCATGTTCGACGCGTTTGTCGAGTGTTATCATCAACTAATGTTTGTGAACTGTATTATTTAATGCACATAATACAGGAATTTCTCAAGCACCTGGAATGCGGTCATGATCTTTCGTCGACCAACTTGTGGCACTGTCATAGAACGTTGGGGGGATCTTATCGAGTGTCAGGTCTGGATTGGGGGAGAGTGCTCAGTGTTTGACTTCAGTATCTGTTCTTGTCTCGGACAGCGCAATGCATACCGCACTCCATTATATTCCCATTTACTCATGAATAACACACTCACTAAGCCGTCTCGCAGAAGGATATAAACTGTATGCACAAACATGTACATGTACGCTTGGCTCCCTGCACTGACATTACTATGCTGGATTCGTTGGTACCTATGTCTGGGATATTCATGCTTAATAAGCTAAACGACAATTATAGATGCTCTCCGCCACCACTCCCTCAAGTAGGTATCGATATAAAAAAGCTTGCTGCATCTCTCACTGAGTCAGCTGCAAAGGATAATTCACTACACAATAAGCGGGTGGTGGCTCGGCGATATTTTGAGCTCGGGTGTCTTCATACTGCTTCCCCATCTGATTGTTTTGATGGACAAGGATTTTGAGTCTGGTGGTTCATGAAGAAAAAGTTCAAACAGCTTAGATTCTCAATTCCACGCCAGTTATACAGTGGTGCCGATCAACTTCTATAGTGAACGTTCTGATAGTCGTTCCCGCCGGAAATCTGTAAATCTGCCGGACAGTCTTTTTACAACTGCAGTACACTCGGCAAGATGTGATGTTCACGAGACTTACTGTACTAGGTTAGTGTCGAAGTTTCACGTCACAGTGTGAGCTTGTCGATCCATCTTACGCTCGGACGGGATTATCGGGCTGTACTATGACTGAGAATCAAACGCGTAATGTCAGTGACCTAATAACAATGAAACAAACTACGTAGATGTCTCTCCCCCCCCCCCCCCCCCTCCACTTCCTCCCGACTTGAAAAAAAGTAGGGTGGGCCCAGAGAAGCCCTTGCTTC